>JAOWBW010000387.1:663018-883462 GCA_026119855.1 Campanula takesimana | reverse complement strand
CGTGGTGGAGAATACTTAAGTCAAGAATTTGATGATCATCTAAAGAATTGTGGAATAGTTTCACAATTGACTCCACCCGGAACACCACAATGGAATGGTGTGTCCGAGAGGAGGAATCGGACTTTGTTAGACATGGTTCGATCAATGATGAGTCAAGTTGATCTTCCAATATCTTTTGGGGTTATGCTCTAGAAACCGCTGCGTTCACACTAAATCGTGTTCCAACTAAATCGGTTCAAAAGACTCCATATGAGATGTGGAGCGGAAAGAAAACTTGTTTATCTTTCATGAAGATTTGGGGTTGCGAAGCCTTTGTCAAAAGACTTGTCTCTGACAAACTTGTACACAAATCTGACAAATGTATTTTCGTGGGATATCCAAAGGAAACTAGAGGATATTACTTTTACAACCGTGAGAACAACAAAGTCTTCGTTGCCCGAACTGGTGTCTTTCTAGAGAAAGAGTTTCTCTCCAAAGAAATCAGTGGGAGTAAAATAAATCTTGAAAAGATTCGAGACCCAGAAAATGACATTGAACCAATAGTGGAACAAGAACAAGAACCACAAGGAGTTGTGGAACCTGTTCAAAATACACAAGCGACTCGCAGATCTAGTAGGTTACGATCTGAGCCCGAGAGATATGGATTTCTCGTAACGGATAGTAATGAGGTGGAAATCATTGAGAATGATGAACCGACAACCTACCAAGAGGCGATGTCTTCTTCTGATTCGGATAAGTGGCTTGGAGCCATGGAATCTGAATTGCAATCCATGCAAGACAATCAAGTTTGGAACTTGATTGATGCGCCCGAAGGTGTAAAAACTATAGGATGCAAATGGGTCTTCAAGAAGAAGACTGACATGGATGGGAAGGTGCATACTTACAAAGCTAGGCTTGTAGCGAAAGGGTATAGGCAAGTTCATGGTATTGACTATGATGAGACCTTTTCACCCGTAGCAATGATCAAGTCTATAAGAATTTTGCTTGCCATTGCCGCATATCATGACTATGATATATGGCAAATGGATGTCAAAACCGCTTTCCTAAATGGAAAACTATAAGAGGATGTGTATATGACACAACCAGAAGGTTTGAACAAGATTCTAAGGTATGAAAATTGCAGAGATCCATCTATGGATTGAAGCAAGCTTCAGGAGTTGGAATCTCCGTTTTGATGAATCGGTCAAAGAGTTTGGTTTCATCAAGAACGAAGATGAACCTTGTGTATACAAGAAGATTAGTGGGATCATAGTGCTATTCCTTATTTTATACGTGGATGACATATTACTCATTGGAAATGATATTCCTACACTTCAGTCCGTGAAGACTTGGTTGGGAAAATGCTTCGCAATGAAAGATATGGTGAAGCCGCATATATACTTGGCATTAAGATCTATAGAGATAGATCAAGGAGGCTACTTGGTTTAAGCCAAAGTACATACATTGACAAGGTCATTAGAAGATTCCGTATGGAAAATTCTAAAAGAGGAACCTTACCAGTATTACATGGAGTTTCTCTAAGCAAGACTAAATGTCCTAAGACAAAAGATGAGCGTGAGAAAATGAATGATGTTCCATATGCTTCGGCAATTGGGTCCATCATGTATGCCATGATTTGTACTAGGCCGGATGTATCTTATGCTTTAAGCATGACAAGTAGATACCAATCCGACCCCGCTGAAAATCACTGGATGGCTGTAAAAGCGATTCTTAAGTACTTGAGAAGAACTAAAGATTCGTTTTTGGTCTATGGAGGAATGGGATGATCTCGTGGTAAATGCTTACACAGATGCAAGCTTCCAAACCGACAAAGATGATAGTCGATCGCAATCGGGTTTGTGTTTATGTTAAATGGTGGAGCTGTAAGATGGAAGAGTTCCAAGCAGAGTACAACCGCTAATTCTACAACGGAAGCTGACTATATTGCTGCATCAGATGCTCCAAAAGAAGCTGTTTGGATTAAGAAGTTCATTACTGAACTTGAAGTGGTTCCTAGTATTGCTAATCCAATAGACCTTTATTGCGATAATAATGGTGCTATTGCTCAAGCAAAGGAACCAAGAGCACATCAGAAATTCAAACACATACTTAGGTGTTTTCATATCATTCGAGAAATCGTTTATAGGGGAGATGTAAATATATGCAGAGTACCTACTGATGACAATGTTGTGGACCCGCTAATAAAGGGACTTCCACAAGCTAAACATGAAGGTCATGTTAGGTCCATGGGTATTAGATACATGGGAGATTGGGCCTAGGGCAAGTGGGAGATTGTTGGTAGTGGTGCCCTAGGCACGTTTAATAAACGTTGTAATTATTATCATTTATTTCATATCAATAAAGAAATGTTTTGATTATTATTGTTGTTCATGTTTAATTATAATAATCTCTGTCCCTAGTACTTATTAAGCACTAGTATAAAGGCTAAATGATCATGGGATGATCATGTTAGATTTATGGGTACTTGTTTGGAACAAGGTACTGGACATGACCCGCTGTATGAGATTTATGTCATGGTCTATGTCGTACATATATCTCATATTAGTTATGTCATTTGAATCCTAAGACATGAAGTTATTATAGTCTTCCACTTGATGAAAATTATGTTTGACATATTCAAACGCTACCTTTAACCGGGTAGTTATAAAGGGTATGATTGGCATAATCGGACTCACGTAGGGAAGAGTAATAAGCTAAATGGATTTGTCCCTCTTCGGAGAGATGTCAAGCTTAGGCCTCTCGTAGGAATGATGTTGATGAAAATGTTCGGCCGGATTCAAATGAATTGATTAGATCAATGTCATTTGGATTATCAACATATTCGGAATCGAGAAAGTATTGAACAAAACAAGTTGACTTGTTGACCATGACTTGTGTTCAATGACATCGTGGACAAAGGGATTATGACATGTTCTAAAGGAATGCGAACTTGTATCTAGTTATACTATTTGGGTAGGTATGACGGTTTGCTAGAACCTAATCATATCTTATGGTTTCATGTTTGAACCCATTGCCAACTTAGTATAATCTTAGAGGGTCACACACAATAGAACGAATCTTAAATAAGAATTATATTGGAATTTTGGAAAATTTGGGAATCTGGACAAGTGTGCGACCGCACAAGGTGGATTGGGCGACCGCACAGTTTGGGTCAGTTAGTACCAGAAACCTTCCAGATAGATGTGCGACCGCACAAGGGTTTTGGGCGGTCGCACACTATGTCGGGACTGGTTTCCTAATTTGATTTGGAAAGGAATTTTGGACGAGTTTAGACACAAGTTTCCTATTTGGAATAGGTCTAACTTGTATATAAACAACCAAATTCGGGCCAGAACAGATGATAACTTTTGTGTAAGTCTCCAAAGGGTTTGAGAGAGAATTATTTTGTTCTAAGACATCTTAGATTGAAGAACAAAATAATACACATATATAATTCCATATAGTTCATATTGTTTGTGAAAACGTGTTTCACAATTTGGTCTAGCAACCAAGATCAAGTGTTCTTGATATTCGTTCGTGGTGTGGATACCGCTAGAGGGTGAAGCTTATCATCTTCAAAGTTCGTGTTCTCACTTGTTTGTGATTAAAGCTTCAATTTCTCCACCAAGATCAAAGACCAAATTCAAAGTCATCAAGGGTTAGTTTTTCTAGTATTCATATTGCAAGTGTTTGATTTAATCATATGAATGGATCTATGGGCTTTGGGTTTCATAAAATTTTAAATGCTAATTTCCGCTGCGCATGTGATTACGAAACCCAACATTATCTCCCTACATTATAAAAACCCCTTTTTTTAACCCCTTTTATCATCATCGAAGAATAGGAAGAACCTTTTGATTATGTAGATTTTGAACAAGCAAGACCAACATCAGTTGGGCGAGATGGGTGTTTAAGTAATTCCCATCTCGTAACCTAACCTCCGAACCTCATAAACAAGAATCTCTATTTTCGTAAATCAAACTTAGGCTACACATTAGGTTTTTCTTATGTTCCTCTAAAACATAGGTGGCGACTCTAAACAATCTAAAACAAGTTAGACATCCTAGGACAATTCACCGCTCTAGCCAAGCCGTGGTTTCCTGGGGTATCTACAGTGGCAACTCCGCTGGGGAATTTTGAGGGTTAAACTTGCATTTTGTTCAAAATCTACATCTTTTCTGGGCATTCTGGTCTCTGATGGGGGAGGCGTGCGCCTCTGGCCTTCTTGGCCTAAGGCGCGCGCATCCCACATCAAGGACCATCGTCGCCCGCATCCCATATGTTCTTCCTAGTTTTCTCTTCTTTTTTCTACACTAATCATTTCTGCAGGGGTCACAATACATTCAGGACCAGGGCAATCCCCTGAGTCCAAAGTCTGACATTCTGACAGGTTTGCCCAGAAGCGGGCGCTCTCCATAGACATTGTGACATGCGCGCGCTTCTGGGTAGGTTTCAAGGTCAAGAACAGGTTTCAGAACAGAGCAGATTTGATGGGGTGTGGGCATAGTTGCCTGCATCAGGCCTAATCTGGCCTTTTGGACTGTTTTACTTTCGTGTTTTATTTTATCGGTCATAATTATGTTCTTATTTGCTTTTCTTTCATTAAAAAAAATAAAAAAAGTAAAAATGTTTTGTCATGTGTTAGACCTCACACTATGTGCACGAATTCCTATAAATTGCTCACTATCGAGTCGCACAAGTTCATAACCCCAAACCCATCGAGGCCCGTCGTAGGAAGTTTCAAGCTCCACCCGACCTTGACTCTTTCGAAGCGGTAAACCTCAACCCGTGGCGTAGTTCATGACTACATGCCGGGGGTGACCTTAAGCCTCTCATTTAGCCGAGCACAAGCCAACACAATTCTAGTTAGGGCCTAACACTCCGTGACTAAAGTCGGTTTTCATATGCCAAGATTTCCCTAAATTATGTCTTCAAATCATACATGCCAAGTGGTTATTATGGATGAAAATAAAAAATCCGTCCCCGCATGTATGCTTTACTACATTAATTTAGTTTAATCCCGACATGTGTAGGATTCACAAACGTGATGGAATCCGATGAGTATATGGGACCGCGATATGGTCTATATACTAGTGTGACGATTCCATTATTTTCTTAGAAACTCAAAAGGGACCCCGTCCCTCCGACTTATAAAAAAAAATGAGTCTTTTCTTTATATGGTTTGAGTCGTGTGCCCACCGTGTGTTCTAAGCCTCTTCATGGACCGAAAGTGTACTCAAGACTGACAAGGGCCTCTTCTGCAATATAGGTTCAATTGGTACTTACCGTGTCTACCGGGATTCAGCAAATCGGTTAGTTCGCGAAGAGATCACTCCAACAGCTTCGACAGCATCAATGGTCGGCGGCTCCAACACCGACAACACCATGACTCTCGAGCAACTCTCAACCATGGTCCAACTTCTCCAAGAACAAGTCTCAACTCTTAATAAGGAGGATCAAAACAAAGATGACATTTGGCAATCCCACCTCGACAATCAAAGGGAGGCCCACGAGGCCGAAATGGAGCTAATGAAAGAAAAGCTCACCAAGCTCGCCAAGGGTAAAAACAAGAAAGACAATGACGAGTCCGAATGGACCGAGTGTTTGTTTGAGAGCCCCTATGTCAGTACCCGCACCAAGAAAATGGGGGAACCAAGCACTGAGAATAATGAGCCCAAGATGGTTGATTCAATCATAGCCTACATAGATCAACGCTTCAACGGTCTCAACTTGGGGAAAGGCTCCGATACAAGCCTCTATCAGTCATCCATTCTCATGAACACAATGGCTTCCCTCCCCGACAAGTTCAAGATGCCCGACATCAGCAAATTCAAGGGAAACTCTTGTCCCATGGCACACATCGAGATTTACATTTGGGCTATGGTACCGAAAAAGGTCTCACCCAAGGTTATGGCACAATGTTTCCCTCTTACTCTCGAGGGGGCGGCAAAGGATTGGTATGCTACTCTCCCGCTCATAGTCCGTCTTGATTGGGACGCCGCCATGGTTGCCTTCAAGAGTCAATACCAAGGCAACACCACCCACCGGCCAACCAAGAAAGATCTTGAAAACACCACCCAAAGGGACAACGAGTCCTTCATTGACTTCACGAGAAGGTGGAATGACAAGCTTGCTGAGATTGTCGAGAGGCCTAACACCAAGGAGCAAATGGACATCTTTCTTAAGTGTCTAAAGATTGATCTCCACACCCACCTAAGTGGGGCTTTCTATGCCGATTTCTCTCAAATGTATGAGGCAGGGATCCAAATGGATGAGTGCCTTAGGGAAATCAAGAAAAGTGCTCCTACCCTCCGTTACAAGGCCGCCTCTAGCTCCTCAAAAGAGGCTTCAGTTAATGCCGTCACTACCGACAAGGGGAATTACAAAAAGGTTCCTCCACCCCAAGGCAAAAAGTCTCGAAATGACCGTGTCTACACGCCTCTCCAAGGCATGATCCAAACCGAGGCCTTCGAAGTTCTCAAAGCAAAGGGGTAAGTCACACCCATACAAGGGTACCAACCCAAGACGGTCAATGCCAATCATGCCCATCACAAGTATTGTGGCTACCACCAATATAGTGGCCACACCACTGAGGAATGCTTCGTTCTCCGCAATGTCATCCAAGATCTCATAGATAAGAAGGAATTCATAGTTCCTAATGAGGGTGGTGTCAATGTAATAGAGATAGGAGAATTTGAGGAGACCACTCATTCAATCCAATTGTGAATGAGGGCTCCAATGCCATGAATAAGATTGATAATTCTTATTATGTTGTGACTTACGATGAGGTAATGAGGGAAGTACTAGAGAATAGGAAAAAGAAGCAAGATGGGAACATCAACATGCTAACTCGATACGGATGAGTCATAGCAAGCAACCCCTCCACTTATGCACCAATCACCTCTTCTCAAAGGTCGCAAGCTCGCGACACTCCCCAAGACCCTCTACTAGTTCAACTCAAGAAAACTCAATCCAACATCTCCATTTGGGACCTCATTGCATCCTCAAAGAAGCACCGAGATCTTGTCATTAGTAACCTCGACGACACATCGATCTCTCCCGATACTACTCCCGAAGACCTTACGGCAATGATAGGTCACATTCATTTCGGCAATGTCATCACCTTTGCCGACATGGACCTTATACCATTTGGTTCCGACTACAATGAGGCCATTTATCTCAAGGTGAGAGCAAGGGGGAGACCTATCTCAAGAGTTTTAGTGGACGGTGGTTCCGCACTCAACCTAATGCCCGGCCGAATCATGGGCATACTGGGGCTTAAGAATTCAGATTTGAAGCCTTCTAGTCAAGTGATCCGAGGTTACGACAGCACTGCCCGTACAGTCATGGGTATGGTGGAAATAGACATTGTGTTTGGGAGCATGGTCATGTCCGTCCCGTTTCAAGTGCTCGATGTGCCTTCCTCATTCAACTTGCTTTTGGGCCGACTGTGGATACACAGTTCTAATGCCGTCCCTTCGACTCTCCATCAGTGTGTAAAGTTCAGAAATGGGGATGAAATAGTGTTCGTTATGGCAGAAAATGTCACTATCCACAGAAAGGGGGAACCCATCCACCAAATTCAGCATGGTTTAGCAGACTCTACCCTCTCCGGCGTCTCAATCAATGCCATTGACAAAGAAGGGGGAAACGGATCATGGACCCTTGGCAATCGAAAAGTCCTCCGTATGATAAGGAACATGAACTACTTCCCTGGTTTAGGCCTAGGGAAATATCAACAAGGGAGAATGCAACCAATTGAGGTTCCTTTTGTTAAGAACAAGTTCGGTTTAGGATATGAGCATTCCAAAGACAACTTAAAACACGAGCAAGCCGTCAAAAATGAAAAGGCCCGAGCTCGTAGGGAGGGTCGTCATTATGAGATTCCCAATCTAAGGCCTTACCGCAAGACGTTGAATGAGTGTTTGCATGGTCATAAAAAGACATGCTGGGTTTGGACAGAAAGGTCGCTGAACACAGAATTCCGATCAAAGACGATGCCAAGCCAGTCAAACAGAAGCTCAGAAAGATCAAGACAGAATGGTCTCTACAAGTCAAGGAAAAGATAGAGAAGCTTCTTAGTGTGGGCTTCATCAAGGTTATTGAATATCCGACATGGCTAGCTAATGTGGTCACAGTCCGAAAGGCTAATGGTAAAGTTCGTGTTTGTGTGGACTTCCGGGATCTAAACAAAGCTTCCCCAAAGGATGACTTTCCAGTACCCAACATCAACATGCTAGTTGACTCCACTGCTGCCTACGAGGTATGTTCATTCGTGGACGGTTTTGCTGGGTACAATCAGATTCTCATGGTCGAGGAGGATCAACACAAAACTGCTTTCACAACACCGTGGGGCACCTTTTGCTACATAGTCATGCCATTTGGGTTAAGGAACGCTGGGGCTTCTTATCAAAGGGCTGTGACAGACTTGTTTTATGACATGATCCACAAAGAGATTGAGGTTTATGTGGACGACATGATCATCTACTCAAAAGGGACCGACGGTCAACATTTGATCGATCTCCACAAGTTCTTTGAAAGGCTTCGTCAACACAAGATGAGGCTCAATCCCGCAAAGTGCACTTTTGGGGTTATCCGAGGAAAAGTTCTTGGCTACATGGTCACAGAAAGGGGTATTGAAGCAGATCCCTCAAAAATCAAGGCGATCATTGATATGCCTCCTCCCAAGACACAGAAAGAGATCAAAGGTTTCATGGGCAGACTTCAGTACATCAGTCGGTTTGTGCACCAGCTTGCTTCCATGTGCGAGCCAATCTTCAAGCTACTCAAGAAGAATGTGGCTCTAGAATGGACCGACGCTTGGCAAGAAGCTTTCAACCAGGTCAAGCATAACTTGACATGCCCTCCAGTTTTGGTTCCACCTCACAAGGAGAAGCCTTTCTTGCTCTACCTCACAGTGAACGATGAAGCCCTTGGGGCTATGCTAGCACAAGAGCAACGAGACTCCACAAAGGAGAATGCCATTTATTTTGTCAGTCGCCAATTTCAAGGAGGCGAAAAGAATTACTCCGCCTTGGAGAAGTCATGTGCAGCACTGGTTTGGGTTACTCAAAAGCTCAAACATTACATGGAAGCCTTTTCGATCAAGCTAGTAGCAAAAGTGGACCTGCTCCACTACATCTTCGAGAAGCCTTTCATGTCAACAAGGATAGCCAAATGGCACTTCATGCTTGCCGGTTATGACATCACTTACGTTACACTCAAATCCATCGGGGGAAAGTGTTCAGTGATCAGCTTGCTGAATTTCCATGAGACGAAGTGAAGGGGGAGGACTTACAGTTTCCCGACGAGCACTTGGTTTGCACTACAACCGAGGAAAATAAGTGGCAGCTCTTTTTCGATGGCACCGCCAATAAACATGGTTATGGGATAGGAATGTTGCTTGTCGATCCAAAGGACATCTACACTCCAATTGCCATCCGTCTTGAATTCAAAGCTACCAACAACATTGCCGAGTATGAGGCATGCATAGCGGGGCTAGAAGCAGCTCTAGAAAGAAATGTCACAGAACTAGAAGTATTCGGTGACTCCCTGCTCCTTATCAATCAAACATCGGGTAAATGGCGAATCCAAGACCCGACCCTTCAACAGTACGGTCGACACCTCGAGGAATTGGTTGAACAGTTCCAAGACATCATGTTCACTTATTTTCCAAGGGACAAGAATCGATTTGCCGATGCTTTGGCTACTATAGCCTCACTGGTTGAGATGCCCAAAGGAAAAATGGTGAAACCCTTCAAAATTTCAAGGAGGACCAGTCTGGCATACTGCATGAACATTGAGATCAATAAAGTCCAAGATAACCCCCCGTGGTACACAGACATCATGAACTTCCTCAACAACGGCACCTTTCCCGACAACAGCGATGGGAAAACCCGAATAGCACTACAAAAGCTAGCCGCTAGATATGTGTTGATTGGAAACCGAGTCTACAAGAGACATCATCAAGGGATCAATCTTTTATGTGCAAATGAGTCCGAAGCTCAAGAAATCATGCACGAAGTCCACGAAGGCGAGTGTGGACCCCACATGAATGGGATAATGTTAGCCAAAAAGATACTCCGCAGTGGTTACTATAGGACTACAATGGAAAGAGACTGCATCGAGAAAGTCAAGAAATGCGCCAAGTGCCAGTTCCATGCTAATCTACAACATGCTCCGCCTTCACAACTGTAAAACATGACCACACCGTGGCCATTCTCTTGTTGGGGCATAGATATTGTAACGCCCGTCCTAATTCCTGTTAAATTCTTGACTTGCATATGTATATGCTATTTTAATTGAGTTAATTATTTAACTAATTGAGCAAGTTTAGGTCCTAATTGTTTAATTTGAAACTTTAGGGTCATTTGTGAAAATTAAAGTTCAGGGGCTTAATTGCTCAAAGTAGAACTTGAGGGGCCTAGTTGCAATTCTTGAAACTTGAAAGGATAAATATCCTTCCTTCTCTGAGGAAGATGATGATCCTCAAATTTCTCTCGTTCTTTCCATCTGTCTCAGAAAGAAAAGTTAGGGTTTACCCTATTCTCGATCCCTCTTGCTTAATTATGCCTCTGTTCGAAAATCCGACTCCGCATAAATGATCAGGGCGGTGAGTAGAGCATTTCCTGCTGAACAGAAATTAGTTTGGGTGAATTTGATTTCGGAGTAGGTAAGTCACTAGCTCCCCCTTGCTTGTAATAACATGCATATATGTTATTCTTGGTACTTGTAGTTGTTAATTTCGTGATTTGGTTGAATTTTGTGATACTTGTAAATTTAGGACAAAAGGAGTATTATAAAACTAGGTGAAATGAATGAAAGTATCCCTAAATGAGTATATTAGTATATTAGAAAATTATACTTATACTTTTGGGACAGTGAAATATTTAAATGGAATAAAAGAAAAATTATTCTATTAATTGTAGGACGGTAAAATTGATGAAATAAACATGAAAGTTATGTTTGGAACATGTGTTGTATGTCCTGGGTATGGCTTATGAGTTAGTGAAAGTATACTCCTACGCTTGGGACGGAGAATTATTAAGCCTGGGAAAGAATTGTACAATTGCTGGAAAAGGTACCAGGCGCCCGCCCGCGCGACCACCGAGCGCCCGCCCGGTCCTATGGGCGACCGCCCAGATGAGCCTTGCGCGCCCGCCCATCTTGCCAGGGTTTAGGGTTCCAAAAATGCTAGAGCAGGCGCCCGCCCGGGTAAGAGTGAGCGCCCGCCCGGTCCCCTATTTTAACAAAAAGTATTTTAAATCCCAAATGAAATGAAACCTTACCCCTCCTAAGGCATAGAGCCTTAGTATAAGATGTCCTAGCAAGTGTATATGTAACTTTTAGGGCATTAGAACTTGGTCTTGAACATGAGTACTCATAGAATTAAAATGAGAACTTGAGCCTAAGAGTAAGAACTCTTTCAATTGTCTTGAAAGTGCTATGAACAAGCACTAATGTGTTATATGTGTCTTGATTCCAATGTTTGTGTACTTTAGGGGCACTAGAACAATGTCTTGAGCTTCAACATCCAAAGTATAGGATTAATAACTTGTAAGTATGAGATGTATAACTCATCTACTTAGCTTGAACTTGAAGTATAAGACAATTAAATCTTGTACATGACTTGAATATCCAAAGATTGGAATAATAACTTGAGTGTAAGATAATTAATTCTTGTATATGTCTTGAACATCCAAAGAATTGGATTGAGAACTTGAATGTAAGATGATAAAATCTTGTACATGACTTGAAACCAATACATGTGTATGGTAGTAATCTTGTAAGTATTATAGAACACTAGAAGTATCAGGACAAGATCCTTAGCTTGAACATCCAAAGAATTGGAGTGTGAACTTGAATATAAAAGGAAGAACTCTTGTTCATGTCTTGAAACCAATACGTGTGTATGGTAATGAACTTTAAAGTGCTATGAACAAGCACTAACGTGTTAGAACTATCCTTGATGTGTATGTGCAAATCTTGCACATAACTACTTGATAGAATGTGGCTTGTTGACTACTTGATACTTGGTATAAATAACCAAAAAGTTAGAATATGGAACTAGATAGAGAATGATCAACCCTATTACATACTCGAATCTAATACGTGTGTATTGAAAGTGCTATGAACAAGCATTAATGTGCTAGTAATTGGTTTTAATTGTGCATATACTCAATGAAGTATATAAAGTATAAAGAAGATATCCTGTTCCTAAGATAGGTTCCTAAAGAAATAGGGACTAGTGTAATATGAAGATAATTCATAAAACAATGATTATAGAACACAATATGTATTGGAAAATATATTCGATTATTAACGATACATATACGTGAGGTATGATTGTGACAAGATACAATAAAACCTATTCGATTACGTGCTTAGAGTTTAAGATGTTGGGCTCTACTTAGAAGTAAGGGTACCGTGATAGACACATTAATGTGTTAAAGATTATATGAATATGTACATGCAAATGTGGCATATGACAAAGTGACATAGAATGATGTACCCTACTACTTGTTTGGGGTCTGTTAGTAATAGACTCTAACATGGATTGATTGTGTTATGTGGACACATTACGTGCCATTGTTATACTGATTTGTATTCACAAATATTGCATACGTGTCCTGGTATTTGGTGAGCACATGTTTACATGGTTCATGAAGGACTAGTCCACTACTTTTGGACTAAGTTCTATTCTCGTTAGTTTTGGTGAGCACATAATTATATGGTTCATGAAGGACTGGTCCACTACTTTTGGATTAGTTCTACTCTCGTAGTTCAAGTAAATACTACTTGTGCATTCTTGTGTGAGTCCACTGGTTCTCCTTGCTTGTTCGGAGATATATAGGTTCACGCTTATCACGAGTGCTGGGGCTAAGTGATAATCGGGGATCTATGTATATAAGCTTGACCCTTTACTACAGGCTATAGTAAGGGCATAGCTTCCTTTATTAGAGCAATACGCCTGATAAAATTGAATGCTAAACTCGTGAACACCTCGTGAATCTTGTTCTTGTGAGTGACACTGGTTACCGGGTATTCTTGTGTACTGCACAGCAGCAACTTGATTGATCGTGATTTATCAACTGCAATAAGCAATGACAACAATTGTTTACTTGGGAGGAATAAGGTTGGAATATCCTTTGTAACGTGATAGTTTAGCCTTATGTGCTAGCTACTTGATGAGTTGGCTTAGCCTCTCATATACTTCTTACTTGATGACATCTTGAGCATGATTACTTGATAATCTTCTTGATTTGCATGATTACATGATAACATGCTATGTACTTGTATCTAGTAACTTACTGAGATTTATCTCACCCCGTTCCTTGTTTATTTGTTCCCCCCCCCCCAAGAAAGCAAGTGGTAATGCGTTGTGAGGCTCGACTTAGCAGGGGCCTACTTGGCAGGTTTTTCTTGTTGGGGATTGTTATCCTTTCCAGTTTTGGTGAGGACGATTTCGTATCAGTTGTTTAGACTCAGTATCTTGGGTAGACTTGTTTAGTAATTGTATATAACCACATTTGATTTAAATTTCTTGGTATAGAACTTGTGGTGAGCTATTTTAGCTTGTTTCTCTTGAGTATATATGATACCAGTTGATTTATTCAGGTGTCATTCATGTTTTTCCGCTTCTTGTTAGTTACGCGCACCAGGTTCGAGGTTCCATTATAGAACCCCGGAACTTGGGGGCGTGTCAGTTGGTATCAGAGCTATGGTTTAGCTCTAAGCCTGGATAGGGTCTATGGCCTAGGTTGGGTTAGTCTTGGGTGTATTTTTGACGCCGAGTGCTTCGTTACTTGTTGTATACCAGGCATAGGACTGGTGTTGATAGTGTTGATTTACTGGGGACTAGATGGTTTGAGAATCGAGAGTGCGAGTCTTTAAAGACTTAGGCGTATCTATCTTGTGCAGTGGACATTGTTTCGTGCTATATACATGCTTGTCCTCATTTCTTGATTTGCGTGGAGGCGTATGCTCTAGTAAGAGACTACGTGCTTGATATCGTTATTTATAAGAGCTTGATAGAAGTGTGGGTGATAACACCCTATACGTTATATGTTAACTTGGTCATGTTACCTATATGGGACAATAATGTGATACGTGTTATGGCTTGGATTTTACGTGTTATGATTTGGCTTTCTATATGTTATGCCATTCTTGTTTGCCACAATAGATGGTGAATATTCCTATGCTAGAATGCTTGACTATTTATATGAGCATATGAGCATGATATAATTATGCATAATATTCATGTTCTGCATTGAAAGCTCGAAAATGATTATCAAGGTTGTGCTGAATATTTAGCATATGTGGTTGATGGAAGAATGTCTACACCAAAATTGAAGGATGTATCCATTCTTTGTGAGATCTCAGATATAATTTCTACTGAGTAGTACATGATACATGATGAGAACCTTGGGTTATCTTGAGTTGCTACAGTACAAATATAGTGCTGATATCTAAATCAATGTTCATGACATCGGTTGAGTAAAAGAGTTGAAGATTCAACTTAAGGAATTTCTTGATAGAGGATTCACCCAGCTTAGTATATCTGCGTGGGGTGTATCTGTATTGATTGGCATGAAGAGATATGGTACTTTGTGATTTCATATTGAATGCAAAGAGTTCAACCAGGTGACTATAATGAACCGGTACTTGTTATCGTGTATGGGTGGTTTATTTGATCCCTGAAGTTAATCAGTGGTCTATTCAGTGTTTGTTTGATAATAGCATTAGTTGGAAAGTCAACTATGAGGATATATTGAAGACATCTTCTCATATCAGGTATGCTCGTTATGAATTCGTGATTATGTTATTTCGATTGATATGTGATTTAGGAGTATTGATGGATTTGATGAATAATATCTTCAAACCATAATTAGCTCTCTTTGCGATGAATTGATTAATGACCTGTTGGTGTATACAAAGTCGGAGACTGAGAATTGATTGTATTGAAATTTCTCGAAAGAAACAATTGTTTCCAAAAACTAGCAAGAGATAGAGGATCTATTATCTTGAAATGGGTTTACTTCAGGCATCTTTGTTGACCGATATAAGTGGAAACAACCGAAGTACGCATGTTCTTGAGATTTTCCTTATCTTGTTAGAGATACATTAATGAATTTCGTAAATCAAACTTAGGCTATACATTAGGTTTTTCTTATGTTCCTCTAAAACATAGGTGGCGACTCTAAACAATCTAAAACAAGTTAGACATCCTAGGACAATTCACCGCTCTAGCCAAGCCGTGGTTTCCCGGGGTATCTACAATAACAAAATAATATTTTCTACTTAATGAGTGAAGTCACTTCATAAGTGTTATACGAAAAATGTTGCAACTCTTGCATCATTACCATTCGTAGATTATCTTTACTTTCATAAGTAGTCTTTCTATTTACTAAATGTTGCACATTTATACAAATGTGGGACATATCCGGTATCCAATACCCAATAATTAAAAGTAGAAAGATTAACTTTATAACATAAAATATCCGAAGTGGTAGTCTCACTACCATTCACATTCTTTGATCATCCAGAATTTTGATTACAATTTTAAATAGTCAATCTAATTGCCACGTTACCAAATTGCATCATTTAGAGTTATAATTTTAGCCATAATTATTTCGTTTAGGTTTGATAATATTTATCTTACCTTTATCTTTTAATCCTTCTTTCTTTTAGAAATTCATAAAGTCAAAAATCAAATTTTCGACTTAGATCATCATCTTTCCGCATGATAGTTCAGATATCGAAAGCACAAACTGTACGGCCGAAACAAAGCCAAAAGGCATCCACATTTCCGTACATCATTCAGAAATTAGAGAACAGTCCATACGACCGAAACTAAGTCAAAAGGCATCCACATTTCCGTATGGATCTGTAGTCTTGTTTCTAAATTTCATGTCTCATCAATTTAACTGATTTCAGCAATCAAGAACAATTCAGGAATCTGATTTCAGTTTTCTGAATTGTGAATTGACATCACTTTTCAGGAAACACGGTTTCGAAAACCAGCCATCTGAAACTAGATTCAATTCCAGATTAATTTTGAAACTGACATCTAATTTCAGGAAACACAATTTCTAAAACCAGCCATCTGACAATTAAATTCAACTCAAAATATTTATCATAAAAGCGGTAGATTTTAAATTTTCAAAATTTACCTTGAAATTGCTTTCTTTGATTCAATTAGGATTTGGTGTTCATGGTGATCAAATCATCATGATCATCAAAACCAAGAATAAACAATTTATTCATGAATCTAAGATAATCAACAACTTAATCAAATTAAATTTTGATGACCCTACGGAACATATTAATTAAATTAATATTGCAATTTAGCTTACTTAGGATTATTAAGAATATATTATTTCCGTTCTTGCTTTAGAACAATTCTTAAGCTCATGTCATATCAAAGAAATAATTTTCATTCTCTTTTAACTTTGTCCTTTTAAAGAACAAATGGCAGTAATAAACATAATTAAAGTATAATATAACATTCCACCCAAATATGCAAATAATATACACCTATATTTCATACCAATCATTTAAGAGATAATTATTGTATTTCATAATTACTCCCACTAAATTATATAACCTTCATATACAATAATTATATAATATAATTTATGTGTGCTAAGATTCAACTTTAATTTAATTTCAATTCTGCTTTGGCGATACTGCTCAAAATTAATTAATTAGGTAGATAACTCTTATCAATCACATCATATGTGACTCTTAGATCTTTTATGTGACTTTAAGTATACATCTTATGTCAAACATGTTTTAATCTCATCTTGTGCTTTAGGCTCAAAACTTTATCTTTTGATAGCTTAATTAAGTCAAATCATGATAAACGCATAGGAACCACTCTTTCACTCATCTGGTTCATACAAGGATAGAATTAATGCATCTACACTTTGGCGTAACCCACACAAAACTACCCGTGTAATCCCAAGTGTCTATCATGGGTTGGCACATGACTTAAAATTTTCAAGAAGGTTATTTCATATAGCAACGGGCATAACAAAGGTATAATTAATCTAATTAATTAATGAACGGATACTATGTGAATATAATTATGAATTTTAGATTTTCATAGAGTCCTACTCTTATTATAATACATATTAAATAATGAATTCTTTCATAGAGTCCAACTCTATTAAGAATACACTACTTCATAGAATCCAATTCCATGAACAATACGTATTCTACAATGCATCTCCAAGTCTGAAAAACACGAATTCAGAAATTTGCACTACACGCAAACTGTACGAAAAATCTGCACGAATTCGTGCATTGCACGTGCATTGCACGCGAACTGCACGAAATTCTGCACGAAAATTCTAGACTGCACGTGCGATGCATGTATTCTGCACGAAAACGTGCATTGCACGCGAACTGCACGAACATAATTTATCAAATCTTGATCCTTTAAGAATTCAACTATTTATGATAATCAAATTATCATAAACATCAAACCCTAAGAACAAACAATTTGTTCTTCAAAATCAAGAATCATCAATTCAATAATCCAATTAAAGAGATTGATGATCCGATAAATAGATTAATCATATTAATCATGCAACTTGAAAACCTTGTTCATAATCATATTATATCATATATAATTGTTTCCCCAAACAACTCACATAAATCCCTTATTCTAAATTCACATCATGCTAGATCATATAATCAAATCATATATTTAACATGATAATGTTAAAATAACCATACATGAACGGGGCTCTGATACCACTGTTGGGTTTTGAGGGTCCTTGCGCAGAGGAAGACGGCAATAGAAATCAACAAAACCCTAAGCCCCAAGATCCATTCATGATGATTAAATTAATAGAAGATGAATTTAGAATACTAACCGTTATTGTGCGTTTAAAATTTTCGGATCTTCAAATCTTCAAGTCTTCAAGATTTAGATTTGATCTCCTCATTCTTCGCGTTCTTCGGACCACGATCACAAGAACACGAACTTGAGATGCTAAAGCTAGCATCCTCTATGTTTATCCACACGCGAATGAATATCTAGAACGATTCTAGATCTGGATTGCTAGACTCATTAGAAAGAACATTTTTCTAATCTTCAAATGCTATATGAATTTATTGGTGTTCTTGAGCTTTTGATTCTCAATCTAAACTCAAGAATTTGTTTGTCAAACACATGGAGGCTATCAATAAGTTTTCCATTAGAATTAGGTCAATACGTAGCAAAGAGAGGGGTTTTTATACTTATTAAACCAAAACCCTTTAGGAGAAATAGGCCAAAAACCCGTCAAAACCGAATTAGGAAAAACCAGGCCCAAAACCAAGGAGGTCCGGCCGGGTTGCAAAGGAGGTCCGACTAGGTCACTAAGGAGGTCCGACCGGACCCTCCTTCCTGGAGCCAATTCCCTGTTTTTCCTTAATTCCGATTTTACGCTCTTTTACGCAATTCCAATTTTAGCCCTTTCTTTGATTCGTTCTTTTATGTGTGACCCCGTAGGATTATATTAAGTTGGCAATAATTTAAACCAAGGTGAAACCCATAAGTTATGAGCGGACTCTAGCAAGCCATCATGACTACCCAATTAATATAACTTAACAAAGTTCGATAATCCTCATAGAACATATCACAATCCTTTTGTCACGTGATATCATATTGAGCATAAGCCACGGTCTAAGTCAACTTAAGTGCCCAATGCTTTCTCGATTCCGAGTAGATTGATATGAGCAAATGACATTGAACACATCAATTCATTTGGGCATGGCCATACACTATCATCAATCTCACTCTCGAGTGGCCAAGCTTGATATCTCTCTTTGAGATAAAGAGGGACAATATCCCTTCTTGACTTATCATTCTTCCCTACAAGAATCCGATTGTGCCAATCGTAGCCTTTATAACTACCTGGTTAAGGGTAGCGTTTGAATACATCAAACACAATGTTCATCATGTGGAAGACGATGATAATCTCAAGTCTAAGGATTCCAATGATATAACTAAATGAGATTTAATTATGACATTTGACCATGACATAAATCTCATAGCGGGTCATGTCCAGTACTTGTTCACCAACAAGTACCCATAAGTTTAATTTGTATCACATACACATGATCATCATATGATCATCGATTAAACTTATACTAGTTCTTCATAAGTACTAGGGACGGGGATCATTATAATAAACATGTAAAACATATAATAATCCAAGGTTGTTATCTCCATAACAAATGAGAACATGATGTAACACAAGGCCTTTCTCAAGGGCCTAGGGCATAATCTCCAACAAGAGCCTGCATAAAACTACCCATGTACCCACAAGTGTTTTAATCATGGATTTGGCACTTGACTTAAATTTTCAAGAAGGTTCATACACATAAAAGTTAATCAATTAACCAAATTATTTTTATGTGACTTTAGTTGCGCTAGTTCTAGGATTAAAGTCTGAAACTGAATCCGCATAGCATCTTGAAATTGAGAGCACAAACCATACGGCCGAAACTAAGCCAAAAGGCATCCACATTTTCGTACTAAGATCAAGAAACCAAGTAGCTTCTCTATACGGTCGAAACTAAGCCAAAAGGCATCCACATTCCCGTATAGATTGGTCACTTGTTTCAAGACCCTTTCATTGTCTCTTAATCTCACAGATTACAGTAATTCTAAACTCTTTAGAACTTTGATTTCTACAATTATTCTGAGTTCTTCGACAGAAAACTATTACAGGAAATACGGTTTTGAAAACCAGTCGTCTGAAAGCAGTTTCTGTTTTCCAGATTCGAATTCTGTAAACAATTTACAGAACAATCTGGACACCAGAAAACAAACAAACTTTTTGGAATTTTGGCAAGGCACCCTACGGCTAGGCCTTAGGCGTACGCAAGAAAGCAAGTCACGGATGCCTACTCCAGATTTCCAGATTCTTCAGTTTTCAAAAATTCGATCAATCTCAACATCGTATTTATACATAATCAGATTACAGAAACACGAAAATACAGATTATGAATTTTAACCCATCTAATTCATATAATCAATAACTAATTTATTCCACATACAAATTAGATCAAGATCATCAACAAATATAATCTAATTATAACATGATAATCTAAGCATGCGATCATACATATCAATCAAATTAATATTACAACCATATAATCCCATCATCAACTAGCATGCATATTTTATATCTCATAAAAAATTCCATCACATAAATTCATTTTATCATGATCATACAAATTAAATAATCATATTAAATAATTATATCATGATAATATTAGAATTATTGATCATCAAGTGGGCTCTGATACCACTGTTGGGTTTTGTGCAATCATGCGCGGCATAAACATCATATGAAAAACCCAAAAGCCTAGATCCATTATGTTCAATAATTCATAATATGAAGATGAAAGAGACTAACCTTTGTAGATCGAAATATGAAAACTTGGACAAGATGCTAAGATGAGCACCCTCTACCGGTGATCCACACTTCGAACGGATTCAAGAACACCTTCTTGAACTTCACTGCTAGGTCCTTCGGTTTGAAAAACTTTGTTGAAGAATGCTTCTTCAATCTCTCCTAACGATTATTAATGTTTGATAATTGAGAATAATCAAACTTAATAACCCATGAATATAATGTGTATTTTCTTTCTCCAAGAAAGAGTTTTGATTTCTAAAATCAATGTTATGGGAACTATTCCCGTCTGTCCACATTATATACAAGAGGTTTCTAAAACCCTTTAAGACTTAGGTCTTCTTGTCCAACAAGAATTGACCAGAAATAAACTGACTTTCGGGGGGGCAGCCGTACGGCGGCATGCTAACCGTACGGTTGCCCTTCTCAGTTTCCTCGTTTTTCGCTCCTTTTAATTATTCGTTCTGCATGTGTGACCCAATAGGATTATACTAAGTTGGCAATGAGTCCAAACCATTCAAACATCGTTAGTCATAAGCGGACTCTAGCAAGCCATTATGACTACCCAATTAGTATAACTTTGAAATCCAAAGTTTCCTAAAATAGAGCATAACACAATCTCTTTGTTACACGATGTCTATTGAACGTAAGCCATGGTCAATGGTCAACTTACCTTGTTCAATGCTTTCTCGATCCTGAATGTATTGATAATACAAATGACATTTATCCGATCAATTCATTTGAGCATGGCCATGCATTTCATCAATACCATTCATCGAGTGTCCAAAGCTTGACATCTCTCTTGACGAGGAACAAATCTCATCTTGGCTTATTACCCTTCCCTACATGATTCTGATTATGCCAATCATATTATTTATAGCTACCCGGTTAAGGGTAACATTTGAATATGTCAAATGTAATGTTCATCATGTGGAAGACTGTAATAACCTCAGGTTTAGATATTCCAGTGATATAACTATATGAGACTTAATTATGACATTGTGACCATGACATAAATCTCATAGGGGTCAATCCAGTATTTGTTCTTCAACAAATACCCATAAGTCTAATTGTATCGTATACACATAATCATCATATGATTATCTATTAAACTTATACTAATACTTTATCATAATTATCAGGGACGGGGATTATTTTAATAAACATGTAAAAGATATAATAATCAAACATTCATGATGGATGTGTTTTAACCCATTCAAATCATATACTTCTATGACTTATTAGATGCTCAACCTTGGGTGTTTTGATGGTTTTTGGAGTATTTATGAGTATAGGGAAGGAGCAAAAGAATGTATGGATTCATGAGCATTAAAGTGCGAAAATGAATGATAAAGAACAGACCAGAAAATAAAGATAAACAGATGTGACCACTGAGAAATCATGTCCATTGGATAGTACTCGAAAAGATATTTCCAACGATAGTTTACACGTCCAAATCAGAGTTCGTATGAAGAAGTTATGGCCTCCGGAAGATTGCGCGTAAAATGTACAAGCCGCGAAGCAAGGGGTGCGCACGCACACCAAACTTAGGGCGCGCGCACCCACACTGGAGCAAAACCCAGACCTTCTGGACAAAGGAGGCGCACTCCCACTTCCGGACCGAGCACGCTCCTGCGAGGGACTTTTGGGGAATTTATCCAGGGACCTTTAGGGAATTTCCAAAATATTGTGGGCTTTTCAGTAATTTCCAAAATTCCAGGGGCTTTTTTGGAATTTTTGGAGGACCTTTGGGGAATTTTTCAAGGACTTCTGAAAACTCAAAAATACCAAGGGCTCCTGGGGAATTTCGGCCACCAGCACTTTATTTATCATTTTTCAACAATGAATCCTAGGGTTTTTCATATTTTGACACCTCCTTAGCCCTAGTATAAATATAACATTTCATCCACTTTATTTTGAAGAGACTTTTATTCAAGATTCAAGGTTGGGATTATTCAAGAACAAGCATCAAAGATTTATTCCAGGTTTTCTTATTTCTTGTAATGGTTTTGATTAATATTATGAGTATCTAAATTTATTATTCATAGATTGGAAGTAACTTTACCGGATTTCTATATTTTTGTTATAATTCTTCCAATTCTTCTCCGTTCTAGTTCAACAAGTATTCTTAACTCCATGTTTAAGGGATTTCAATTGTATGTTAAGATACAAATTGGCCTTTTAACAATAGGGTATTAAACGCGCCATTAATTTAGGTAATTAATACGTTGACCGTTGCTTGATTGAATAGATTAAATTGATGACCTTGCGGAATTCAAAATTAATTTAAGTTTTATTATTCTTAGGAGCTTCAAGATTTCTTAATTGAATATATTGACCTTGCGGAATTATATAAACAATAAGGAAATATTAGAATTGTAATTCGGAGACCGAACTGTCCCAATTCTTATAAAAGTGAATGAACTCTAGAATAGAATTGATGTTTGTCATTAACGAAAAGAACGTAAAATGATGGTAAAGTGAAATCCAATCTGTGAATACTTCTCATAATCTGATCAAATTCTTAGTTTATTTATTTCTGTTATTTATTTATGCAATTAGTTTAATCAACGATAAAAGCAAAACCCCCTTTGGTTACGTTCACACTAATTAAATCAACTTGTGTTTCACTCAAGTCTCTGTGGTTCGACCCTTACTTTTGTACATTGCTACTTCGGTGACTTATACACTTGCAAAGTTTTTATTACACGAGGATTTTATCCATCAATTCAATATCTTTATTAAAGCATAAAGCAATTGATAACATTTATCGTTCAAATAACGTGCCTAGGGCATACACACCAACACTCCGTCCCAGATTTCCAGATTTTTTCAGAATTCTTAAATTCGATCAATTCCATTATCGTTTTCATGCATTAATCAGATTAAACCAACACGAATTTACGGATTACGAATTTAAATAGATCTAACCAATATCATGAATAAACAATTTATTACATATACAAATTAGGTCTAAATTATCAATACATATAATCCAATTATTTATTTAATAACCCTAATATGTTATTATTCATATGGATCTCATCAATATAACAATCACATAATCCCCATCTAATCATGTTTATAAACCTTACTCACATATTCATCTCATTATCATGCATATCATATAATCAAATTCAACAATTTTAAACATGATATATTAAAATAATCAACGATGAATGGGGCTCTGATACCACTGTTGGGTTTTGATGCATCATGCGCATCGGAATAAACATATGAAATCAAACACCCATGAGCCCAGATCCGTCCATGTTGATTAAATTAAATACAAGATGAAAGAATACTAACCCTTGAACATCGCATCCATGAACACGGACTTTAAGATGCTAAAGCAAACACCCTCTATCGGTATCCACACGTCGAACGGACTCAAGAACACCTTGTTGATGCGACTGCTAGGTCTAAAGGCTTGATGAAGAAACACACTTTCTTCATAGGAATTATTTTGCTTGTTTGATTATTGAATTTTGATGATCATGGGTCTCAAAATTAATAATCCTATCTCTCTATGTTTTATTATTTCTCAAACAATTGTTATTGATTTCTAAAATCAACCATTGAAGATGTCAATCCTGGCTGCATATATTTATATGAGGGTTTGACCTAATTCCATTTGAGCTCGGGATTCCTTGTCAAACAAGAAGACTGAACAATCTGGTCTGGGCCAGGATAGGTAGCCGTACGGCTCCATTGGAGCGTACTCCTCCTTTGGAGCAGTACCAAACCAGTTTTTTAGTTCCCAGATTTTAGCCTTTTCAATCCTTTCTTTTGTGTGTGACCCAATAGGATTATACTAAGTTGGTAATGAGTCCGAACCATTCAGAACCCGTAAGTCATAAGCAGACTCTAGTAAGTCATTATGACTACCCAAATAGTATAACTTTGAAAGTCCAAAGCTACCTTAATAGAACATATCACAATCCCTTTGTCACGTGATATCATATTGAACTTAGTCATAGTCCAAGTCAACTTATGTTGTCCAATGCTTTCTCGATCTTGAGTAGATTGATATGAGCAAATGACATTGAACACATCAATTCATTTGGGCATGGTCATGCACTATCATCAATCTCACTTATCGAGTGACCAATCAGATATCTCTTTTGAGAGAGAGACGAATCCCATCTTGACTTATCATTCTTCCCTCCAAGAATCCGATTATGCCAATCATAGCCGTTATAACTACCCGATTAAAGGTAGCGCTTGACTAAGTCAAACATAACGTTCATCATGTGGAAGACCATGATAATCTTAGGTCTAAGGATTCAAATGGTATGACTATTATGAGATTTAATTATGACATTTGACCATGACATAAATCTTATAACGGGTCTATCCAGTACCTTGTTCTCCAACAAGCACCATAATCATCATATGATTATCCATTAAACTCATGGTAGCTCTTCATAAATGCTAGGGACAATGATTATTATAATAAACATGCAAAAGATATAATAATCGGGTTTGTTATATCTATAACAATGAAGCTATGATGTAACACATAAGCCTTTCTCAAGTTCCTAGGGCATAATATCCAACCGGCACAACCGTGTTGGTTGTCCAGAATTGTTCTGGATTTGTCTGTTTTACAGATTTTGTGATGCATTATAGTATATTGTTTCTAGAGTAAGGCTATACGAAAAATCTTATGTTCATAATTATATACACATAATTTTCATTCATTAATTAAAATTGTTAGTTTTACTAGTTTAACTTTTTTTTGAGCAAACGACAAATCAATTTCATTCACAATAATAAATAAGACAACACTCCATAAAGACCGGAGACTCATCCTAAATATTAATAGTAGTTCCATTTATTAACTTACAACAAAGACTATTCCAAACTAGATCATGAGATGTTCGGATTCCATTCCAAGTAAGACTTGGACACTACCTCAAATTGGCATTCAAGAAATCCCTTCTCGGATAAGATTTTGCTTTGAGCATGTGATTTTTTATAGTATACGGGTTGACGAAGAAACGCCCACCAGACAACTCAAATCCACGAAACATTCTTGTGCAATAATGATGGCATCCACTTCATTGTGAAATAACGAGAGATTCATCGCAGTTACAAGAAAACGCAAACAACAAACAAACATAAAATCACAGGCTCTCAAAGAGGAGAGAAATCTACATCTCTCAACAAGGAGAGAAATCAACGGCTCTCAACAAGAAGATAAAATTTATTAAATAACAAAAAAATTAAAATCTCAACAACACAATTGTTTGTAATCTCAACATGTGTTGTTGGAAAAAGTTTACAATGACAATTAACAAAGAAAAAAATGAAGAAAAAGAGAAATTAATTTAATTAACGGATTGATGGAGATGAAGGAAGGATTTACTATTTTAACTACTTCCTCTGTCCCAGTTTAAAGTTCTTATTTTCTTTTTTGGTATGTCCCAGTTTAAAGTTCTTAGTTGCTTTATTCTTTAAATGGCAAATGATGAATAGTGTTTTAGACATTCTTGTCCTCATAAAGTTCATATATTTCAAAAAGCTCATCACTTACCCATCTACTTTTTACCCACTTGCTTTATGAATGGACAATTATATCCTCTGCCCACTAGTATTATTGACTCAAGTTTGCGTTGATTCCTTAATAAGCGTGCCAAGTCAAACTAAGAACTTTAAACCGGGACGGAGGGAGTACTAATTAACTAATTAGTCGCTTAACATTTCAAAAAAATTAAAATTAATTAGTTGCTTATAATTGCCATGAGTTGGTCTTACAAAAAACGCGTTTTTCCTTAAGCTATGGAAAAACGTGTTTTTCAAAGACGCTGGCAATTATACTTCAAAAGAAGGGGTGGTATTTTCGTAAATACTGGCAACCATGATAAATACCCAGTGTTAACAATAAAAATAGCCAGTGATTTCATGCTGGCGTTTTATAAACATGAAACTGACACTTTTCTTAATTGCCAGTGGTAATGTTAAAAATTGCCAGTGAGTATACTGACACTTTTTTACACTGATACTTGATACTGGCACTTATTAAAAGTGGCAGTGGTAGTGTTAATAATTGTCAGCCATTACACTGGCACTTTTTAAAATTGATACTGGCACTTATTAAAAACTGTCAGTGTTAGTGTCAATAAGTGCCAATATACATGTGCTGGCACTTTTTTACACTACCACTTGCACTTCCGATCAGCGCACAACAACTTCCCGTTAATTATAAAAATGCCACTGCGCCAAACTTAAAAACACGTTTTACGCTCCTTTATCGTAAAACGCTTTTTTACTAGTTTTTCACAATTGCCATATTTGTTTTTTTTAAAACATAATTGCCATATTTGTTTGATAATCATACAGTTACAATATAAAACTATCAATGTTAAAGTCTTATATTAATCGCACTTCTTTGTCTTCCAAAGATCTATTTTGCTAATGTTAGAAAATCAATTTTCTTATAAAACTTACTCTTCTAACATATTTAATAAATCATTAAATTTAGTTATGATTAAAATAGGAAAATAATTAATTGTAGTCATTGAGATATGTTAAATGAGTAAGACTACCGAAATCTATTACTCCCTCCGTCCCAAAATACTTGTAGTTCTAGGATTTTCACACAAATTAAGAAAAACAATCAATGCATGTCTAATGGACTAAATTACCCCTGAAATATTTCAAGTACCAAGACAATTAAATGCGTTTACAATGACAACTACCTGTAGACACCCCGCCTTGGACCGCTCACCCCGATTGCACACTTGATTTTGTGTTTCTCCCTCTTTTAAGTGTTTTTTGTTAGTTTCTGTTACTTTGGTTAAGTTCCAGACGGACTCCGTTAAGTCCCGGGACTAAACTGAATAACAGTTCTAACTTTCTAGTCCATTCTTTCAAAGTTTGCTTCTCAGAGTCGCGCGCCTCCGCCCCTTGAGGCCACACGCGTGCGCCTTCCGCCGCCTAGGTGGGATGCGCGCGCTTCTGGGGCGTGTCAGTTACAGATTCTGCCCAAGAATCTCTCCCTTGCTCATTATACATGATTTTGCCCGGGAAAGATTTTTTGGAGACTCCGTTTGGCTCCAAAAACAGTCATTTTTCAACTATAAAAACCCCTCCAATCCATCATTGGAGGAGGACTTTGGAAATCATTACCTTCAAACCTTTTTTACTCACTTCTTTCCTTGACCTTTTCTTGGGAATTCTTCAACAAAGTATTCAACCTCTTCTTCAAGGCTTTACAGGAGGTTCTTTTTGAAGGATACTATAGGTAAATGTCTTAAACATTTCTCCTCTTCTTCTTCTCCTTCTTCTTCTTCAATCAAATGTGCAATCACCCAAAACCATTTGGGACATGACACCAACGGTCCTTTCATTACATTGAATTGTCCTAGGAGTCATCTCCCTACATTTCAAACTCTAAAACCCCTTTTTTATCATCATTTTAATAGGAATAACACATTTATCTTTAAAAGTGAATTATGAACAAACAAGACCGACTTTGCTCGGGCGAAATGGGTGTTTAAGTACTTCCCATTTCGTAACCTAACCCCCGAACACCTCATCCCAAAGAATCTCTGTTCTCGTAAATCAAACTTAGGCTCATAAACATTTGGTTTTCTTACGTTCCTCAAAAACGTGGGTGGCGACTCTAAAACACAATTAGACACCCTAGGTGATTCACGCGCTCTGGCCAAGCCGTAGTTCCCCCCGGGGTATCTACAGTGGTGACTCCGCTGGGGAAACTTGAGGGTTAAACTTGTGTTTCTGTTCATAATTCACTTTTCTGGGCATTCTGGAAATTGACATGGGAAGCGCGCGCCTCAGACCTTCATGGTCCAAAGCGCGCGCCTCGGACCTTCATGGTCCAAAGCGCGCGCGTCCCGAGTCAAATTCCAGACTTGCCCGCCTTCCATGTGTTCTTCCTATTCTTTCTATTATTTCGTGCTAACAAACATTGCAGGGGTTCCATCACACAATCAGGACCAAGGTAATCCCCTGAGTCCATAAGTTTCTGATAGTCTGACAGGTGAGCCCAAAAGCGGGCGCCTCCCAGATACTATGCGCCAGGCACGCGCTTCCCACAACACTAGCCAGAGGCGCGTGCTTCTGGGCCAATTTCCAGGGCAAGAACAGGTTTCAGTGACTGAACAGAACAGTGGGGTGTGGGCACAGTTGCCTGCATCAGAACATAATTGAACCCTTGGACTGTTTAATTTTATGTTTTATTTACCGATCACACGGGTGATTCGGGAGTTGTAATTTATGTGTTTATGTGTTTTTATCTTTTCTTTTCAAAAAAAAATAAAATAAAATAAAAAATTTTGTCACGTGATAGACCTCACACTACATGCACATTACTCCTATAAACTGCTCACTATCGAGTCGCACAAGTCCAACCCCAAACCCGTCGAGGCCCGCCCTAGAAAGTTTCAAGCTCCACTCGACCTTGGCTCTTTCGAAGCGGTAAACCTCTGCCCGTGGCGTAGTTTATGACTACATGACGGGGGTGACCTTTAAACCTCTCTTTAGCCGAGCACAAAACCACACAATTCTAGTTAGGGTCTAACACTCCGTGACTCAAGTCGGTTTCCATGTACCGAGATTTCCCTAAACTAATGTCTTCAAATCATACATGCCAACTTGTTGAAACGGACGCAATAAAAATCCATCCCCAAAAGTGGTTATTTTGGACGAAAATAAAAATCCGTCCCCACATGTATGCTTTACTACATTAATTTAGTTTAATCTCGACACATGTAGGATTCACAAACGTGATGGAATCCGATGAGTATATGGGACCGCGAGATGGTCTATATACTAGTGTGACGATTCCATTATCTTCTTAGAAACCCCAAAAGGGACCCATTCCCTCCGACTTATAAAAAAAAAGTCTTTTTTTTTCTTATGTGGTTCGAGTCGTGTGCCCAACTGTGTGTTCTCAACCTCTTTATGGACCGAAAGTGTGAACCGAGACTGACAAGGGCTACTTCTCCAATTATAGGTCCGATTGGTACTCTCCGCATCTACAGAGATTCATCCAACAGGCTTGTCCGTGAACCGATCACTCCAACAGCTTCTACATCATCAATGGCCGGCGACTCCAACACCAACAACGCCATGACTCTCGAACAGCTTTCTGCCATGGTTCAAACGCTCCAACAACAAATCTCTACCCTTAACCAAGAGGCTCGAACCAAAGAAGCCTTGTGGCAAGCTCATGTCGACAGTCAAAGGGAGGCCCACGAGGCCGAGGTTGACCAATTGAAAGCCAAGCTCCTCAAGCTCTCCAAGAACAAGGGGGTTAATGACAACGAGGAATCCGAGTGGACTGAGGGTTTGTTTGAAAGCCCATATGTCAGTGCCCGTACCAAAAAAGTGGGGGGACCAAGCACCGACAACAACGACCCCAAAATGGTCGATTCCATCATGGCATACATTGATCAGAAATTTGACGGCCTCAACATGGGAAAAGGCTCCAACACAAGCCTTTATCAGTCATCCATCCTCATGAGCACGATGGCCGCTCTTCCCGACAAATTCAAGATGCCCGACATTAGCAAGTTTAAGGGCAACTCATGCCCGATGGCTCACATCGAGACTTACATTTGGGCTATGGTTCCTAAGAAGGTCTCCCCAAAAGTTATGGCTCAATGCTTTCCTCTCACTCTCGAGGGGGCGGCAACGGATTGGTATGCAACTCTCCCGCTCACTGTCCGTCTTGATTGGGATGCCACGATGCTTGCCTTCAAGAATCAATATCAAGGCAACACCACTCACCGGCCCACAAGGAAAGAGCTCGAGAACACCACTCAAAGAGACAACGAGTCCTTCATTGACTTCACAAGGAGATGGAATGACAAGCTCTCTGAAATTGTTGAGAGGCCAAACACAAAAGAGCAAATGGACATCTTTCTCAAGTGTCTCAAGATTGATCTCCGCACCCACCTAAGTGGGGCTTGCTACTCCGACTTCTCCCAAATGTATGAGGCAGGGGTACGCATGGATGACTTGATCAAGGAGATTAAAAATACCACTCCTACTTACCGATACAAGGCCGCCTCTAGTTCAAACAAAGAGGTTTCTGTCAATGCCGTTACTACCGACAAGGGGAATTACAAGAAGGTCCCTCCACCACAAGGCAAGCGGTTCCAAAACGACCGCATCTACACTCCTCTCAATGGCATGACCATTACCGAGGCCTATGAAGCTCTAAAGGCCAAGGGAAAAATCACCCCTCTTCAAGGGTACAAGCAACCATAACCGCTCCGTCCCAATCATGCCCACCACAAATGGTGTGACTACCATGAATGCACCGGCCACCTCACCGAGGATTGTTTCTCCATCCGCAACACCATCCAAGACCTCATAGACAAGAAGGAATTCATAATACCTAATGAGGGTGGTGTCAATGTAATAGAGGTAGGAGAGTTTGAAGGAACCACTCATTCGATCCCAATTGTAAATGAGGGCTCCGATGATATGAATAAACTTGATAATTCTTGTTATGTTGTGACCTATGATGAGATTATGAGGGAAGTCTTAGAGAATAGGAAGAAGAAGCTACAAGGGACCGTGAACGTGCTTACTCGCAGTGGCCGAGTAACAACGAGCACAATCCCTCCCAATACCGCAGCAACCAACACCTCTTCTCAAAGAACGCAAGCACGCGACATACCCGAAGATCCTTTGTTGACACAACTCAAGAAGACGCAAGCCAACATATCCATCTTGGACCTTATTTCATCATCAAAGAGACACCGAGACCTCGTCATCAAGAACTTGGATGACACATCAGTCTCTCACGACACGACTCCTGAGGACCTCACAGCAATGATAGGTCACATTCACTTCGGCAATATCATCACTTTTGCCGACATGGACCTCCCGCCATTTGGGTCCGAACACAATGAAGCCATCTACCTCAAAGTAAGGGCAAGGGGGAGACCCATCTCAAGAGTTCTAGTAGACGGTGGTTCTGCACTCAACTTAATGCCGAGTCATGGGCATGTTGGGGCTCAAAAGCTCCGATTTACAACCCTCCGCACAAGTCATTCGAGGGTACGATAGCACTGCCCGTACAGTCATGGGAATGTTAGAAGTTGATATCGAATTTGGAAGCATGATCATGTCCGTCCCATTCCAAGTACTTGATGTCCCTGCTTCATTCAACTTACTTCTGGGCCGACCTTGGATCCACAGTTCCAATGCGGTACCTTCCACTCTCCATCAGTGTGTCAAGATCAGAAATGGGGACGAGATAGTCACTATCATGGCCGAGAATGTCACCAACCACAGAAATGGGGGACAACCAGTTCACCAAGTCCAACACGGGATAGAAGATGCCACTCTCTCCGGCGTCAACACCATCGACAAAGAAGGGGGAAACAAACAATGGACCCCCGGCAATCCTATAATCCTCCGCATGATGAGGAACATGAATCACTTTCCCGGTCTTGGCCTAGGGAAGCATCAACAAGGGATATTGCACCCCGTGGAAGTTCCTTTTATCAAGAAAAAGTTTGGTCTGGGATACGAGCCTACCGAAGATGACTTGAAATACGAGCAAGCAGTCAAGAATCAAAAGACCCGAGCTCACAAAGAAGGTCGACAATGTGAAATCCCTGACTTGAGACCCTACCGCAACACACTAAACGGCTACTTTGTTCGCCAAGGGGAAGATGTTCCGTACATAATCTTTCCTGAACCATGGGTTAACGACAAGGGCGTCAGAAAGTCCGGTCTCGAGATCTTCACTGATTGTGAAATACCGGCACAAGAAAGGGAACCTACTCCAATGTCACCCCGAGAGTGGTGGGTCAAGAAAGTGACTATAGAATCCGAGGTAGAGATTACCGTGGGGGAAGAACTATCCGATCTAGCCTCCATGTTCGAAGAATTGGCCATCATGGACGATTGTCAAGTCACCGCCATCTACGACACCGTTGTCAGAAAGGAAACCATCAGTGAGATCCCGCCAAGCTCCGAGCCAATCAACAACTGGTATTCAACGAAGGGGCCCTTAGTATCCGAGGATTTCTTGATCCGAGAAATGGGTTGCATACCCCGTACAGCAACAAAGGAAGAGCGGCTCATACTTACTTTCGAGTCCGAGAGTGTTTCTAATGCCCTCACCTAAAAGGATATGGAGGCAATAGCCGAGCGTGTGTTTCCTTTCTTTGCTAATGAAAAAATTGATATTTTTGAGTACCCCGAGATTGCAAACATCATAAATGATGAATTAACTAATAACGAACTTAATGAACAAGTTAATAACGATTCAAATTATGATGAAATAGACCACGAAAACATAACATACCTAAATGAACTAGCTCAACAGGTTCGTTGTCGTGGTGAAAATGGCACAGGGGCTGATGAGGAATTGCATGTTGTTAATCTGGGTACCGACGAAGAGCCGAAAGAAACAAAGATTGGCAGCTTCTTCAAAGGGGAAGACAAGGACAGATTGACTGCACTGCTCAAAGAGTTTGTGGATGTATTCGCATGGTCGTACAAAGACATGCCGGGTTTGGACAGAAAGGTCGCGGAGCACAGAATTCCGACTTGGCTAGCCAACATTGTGACAGTCAGAAAGGCAAACGGCAAGGTTCGAGTTTGTGTGGACTTCCGGGATTTGAACAAAGCTTCCCCGAAAGATGATTTTCCACTACCAAACATCGACATGCTCGTCGATTCAACTGCCAACTATGAAGTCCGCTCATTTGTGGACGGTTTTGCCGGTTACAATCAGATTCTCATGTCTGAAGAGGATCAACACAAGACAGCTTTCACAACTCCGTGGGGGACCTTCTGCTACACAATCATACCGTTCGGACTAAGGAATGCTGGGGCTACCTACTAGAGGGTTGTTACAGATCTATTCCACGACATGATTCATAAAGAGATCGAGGTCTATGTACACGACATGATTATCCATTCGAAGGGAACCGATGGTCAACATTTGATCGATCTTCGCAAGTTCTTTGAAAGGCTTCGACAACACAACATGAGACTCAATCCCGCAAAATGCACTTTTGGGGTCGTTAGAGGAAAGGTTCTCGGTTACATGGTCACTGAGAGAGGAATCGAAGCCGATCCCTCCAAAATCAAGGCAATCATTGATATGCCTCCTGTTGGTGTTGGTGCCCTTGGCACGTTTGTTAAACGTTATATAAGTTATCATTTTATTCATAATGATAAAGAGATAATAAGATTATTATTATGGCTCTTGTTTGCTTATAATAATCTCCGTCCCTGGAGCTTGTTAAGCACTGGTATAAAGGCTAAATGATCATGGGATGATCATGTTAGATTTATAGGTACTTGTTTGGAACAAGGTACTGGACATGACCCGCGGTATGAGATTTATGTCATGGTCGATGTCATATATAAATCTCATATTAGTTATGTCATTTGAATCCTTAGACATGAAGTTATTATATTCTTCCGCTTGATGAACATTATGTTTGACATATTCAAACGCTACCTTAACACGGTAGTTATAAAGGGTATGATTGGCATAATCGGATTCACGTAGGGAAGAATAATAAGCTAAATGGATTTGTCCCTCTTCGGAGAGATGTCAAGCTTGGGCCCCTCGAAGGAATGATGTTGATGAAATGTTTGGCCAAACTCAAATGGATTGATTGGATCAATGTCATTTGGATTATCAACATATTCGGAATCGAGAAAGTATTGAACAATACAAGTTGACTTGTTGACCATGACTTGTGTTCAATGACATCGTGGATAAAGGGATTATGACATGTTCTAAAAAGGAATGCGAACTTGTATCTAGTTATACTATTTGGGTAGGTATGACGGTTTGCTAGAACCTAATCATATCTTATGGTTTCATGTTTGAACCCATTGCCAACTTAGTATAATCCTAGAGGGTCACACACAATAGAACGAATCCTAAATAAGGACTATATTGGAAATTTGGAAAAATTGGATTTTTCTGGGCCTTTGGGCGACCGCCCAAATGGGCTGGGCGACCGCATAAGAAATTGGGTGGCCGCACACCTCAGTTTGGGCGGCCGCACAGTACTGTCGAGGACAGATTCCTAATTTGATTCGGAAAGGAATTTTGGATGGGTTTAGACACAAGTTTCCTATTTGGAATAGGTCTAACTTGTATATAAACATCAAAATTCGGCCAAGAACAGAACCTAAGCTTTTGTGCAAGTCTCCAATGAGTTTGAGAGAGTTTATTTTGTTCTAAGAAATCCTAGATTGAAGAACAAAATTATACACAAAGAAAATTCCATATAGTTCATATTAATTATGAAAACGTGTTTCATAATTTGGTCTAGCAACCAAGATCAAGTGTTCTTGATATTCGTTCATGGTGTGGATACCGCTAGAGGGTGAAACTTATCATCTTCATAGTTCGTGATTCTTGCTTTGTTCGTGATCAAGATTTCAAGCCTCCATCGAATTCAAGGTTGCAAAATCAAAGGCATCAAGGGTTAGTATTCTAGTATTCATATTGTTGTATTTGACTTAATCATATGAATGGATCTATGGGCTTTGGGTTTCATTAAATTTTAAATGCTTAATTCCGCTGCGCATGTGACTACGAAACCCAACAGTGGTATCAGAGCCCCGTTCATGTTGATTATTTCAATACTAGATCATGTTGTGTGTATATAAATTGTTTATGTGCCAAGCATGATATGAATATTAGATTATATGATGTTTATGTGTTATGTGATTTCATGTGGTTTATTGTTTTACAACTTTAATCGCACGATTCAATCGCAATAAATATTATGATGGATTCTGGATTGTTTGATTATTAATTCTGATTGGATCATGGTTTTAATAATCGGGGAAAGACAATTTTGAGACAAATTTTCGAACTTCAAAATTCCTTCTGATGCGTTTGGGCGACCGCACAAATCTCCCTGGGCGGCCGCACATGTTTGGGCGACCGCACAGGATAGTTTGGGCGGCCGCACAGTTCACTGATTCTGTTCTGATTTTGGTTAAAAATTGGAATTTGGAATTTTCGAGAGGTGCAACCGAACCAGTAACAAAACCAGACCAGACTTGCTGATCTGGAATGGGTTTTGGGTAGTTGGTTTGAGTGTGGATCTTGGGGTTTGATTTTCCTATTTGTTTTAGTCTTGTGATTCCTAGATTGGTTCAAGTTTTGGATGGCTAATCTCCGTTCATCGAGATTGTGTTTCCCAAAATTGATCGCAATCAAAGTTTCAAAGATAAAACGAAGTTAGAATTATGAAGAGTTCATAATTGCTAAAATTGAGAAACAAAATTCTTGATTCAAAGTTTGGAGATCCATGTGGAATTGTGAATGCAATTGGCCTACGTTCATCGAGACCATCTATTGCTTAGTTTCGGCCACATGGACTACTTTCTTGGTCTCTTGAATTAGTGCGGGATTGTGGTTGCCTAACGGCTTAGTTCGACCGCACTTCTTGTTGTCTTGATTTGGAAATAACGACCAAAGTTGAAAAGGTCTCATCCTCATAATTATAGAGAAACTAATGACACATAAATATTGTGCTTAAATTAATGGGGATTAATTTAGTGGCTAAACTTGATGCGTAACATGTTTATCTTATGTGCTCATAAATGTGTTGAATGCTATATGTAATGAACCTCCAAAGAAAGTTTTAAGTCCTCTTGCCACGCCATGATTAAAACACTTGTTTGTGCAAGGGTATTTTCATGTGGGCTCGCCAAAGCGAGGTGCATTGATTTTACTTTTGTATGAGCAAGATGAGTGAATAAGAGTTTCCTATGCGTTTAAAATGGTTGGACTTAATAAGGCGTCAAAACAGTTTTGGGCCTAGGCAAAGATGAGATTAAACATGCTTTCGAAATTGCATCCCTAAGAATCATATGAGATATGATTGACAAGAAATTGTCTACCTAATTAATTTGATTTTGAGCGGTCCGCCTCCGTGGACTCAAAGTTAAATTAAAGTTGGATCTTAGCACAATTTCAAAAGAATCTCATGAAAAGATCTAAGAGTCATATGAGATATGATTGACAGGGTTGTCTACCTAATCAATTTAGTTTTGAGCGGTGCACCAAAGCGTACTCAAAATTAAGTTAAAGTTGGATCTTAGCCCATTTAAATTATATTATACATTGGATGTCTAAGAAGGTTATATAATTTAGTGGGAGTATTTTTGGAAAATACATTATTTATCTCTTTAATGAGATTGGTACTTGTAAAATTTTGGAAATTTTGCATAAGTTGTAGATGACAACTAAAATCGTTGCGATTAATCCTTGTTAAGGATAAAGCTTCAAAAGAATGGTACAAACTTCATGGATTGGATCCTGAGCCTAAGAATGGTTCTAAGGCAAGAATATGGGTTGTACATTCTTGATGGGCCTATTCCTAAAGAACCCAAAGCCAGAATAGACAATCACAAGAATCATGAGTATGATTCTAGGAATGTGAGTTGTCCTATGCTCGCGATTATGTGCTCAAAACTTCAACAAAGTTTGGAACTTTGGAAGCCTATTAGATAGGCGTGGAGTTGAGTTACATGTTTCAAAAAGCAATCTAAGCAAGAGAGGTATAAAACCATTATTGCATTCACTTCTTGCAAAAGGAGTAAAGGGCAATAAGTGGAACCTCACACGCTTAAGATAATGACTACGTAGAGTATCTTGAGAAACTTGGGAGTCCAATTGGATTGGAGCTAACCATGGATCTCATTCTTGATTCATTTCCTAAGAGTTATAATCACTTTGTGATGGACTATAACATGCTTAGAATGAATAAGAATTTCTTCGAGTTGCATTAACATGCTGAAAAACTGCGAAGATGAAGATATTGGAGAATGGTTCTCCAGAGCTCATGGTTCATAAGGAAAAGGGCCAAGTGCCAAAAGAAAGGTAAGACAAGAGTTGTCAAACCTAAAAGAAATAATTATGGTTAAAATAATAACTCTAATTGATGCAATTTGGTAAAAATGGCAATTGGATTGACCATTTAGAATTGTAGTCAAAATTCTGGATGATCAATAAAAGGAATGGTAGTGGGACTACCACTTGGGAATTTTATGTTATAAATTATTCTTTCTAAATTTAATTATTGGGTATTGGATACCAGAATAATTAGTAAAATGAAAGACTACTTATAGTAAAGTTTTATCTACAAACGGTAATGATGCAATGGTTGCAACATCGTTTGTAGAACACTTGTAAAGTGACTTTACTGATGAAGTAGAAAACATTATTTTGTTAAAAGATAATGAAGGATATTAATTTCTTGTTTGGAATAAGAAAAGTGCTTTATTTATTATGATTTACTTCATTGTGTTATCATATAAATAAATCTTATATCCTAAATCTTGAAGAACAAAGTAATAAAGGCTATAACATAAATAATTAAAATTCTTTATGCATTATTGTTTTGATCAAATAAATAAAAGATGCATATCTAAAATTCCATGGGATGGAGTTTTAAGTCATATGATTTGGAATCACATGATTTATGCAAATCTTATTTACTTGGACCAAGACATCCTTTACTATGATTGGTAAAAGGCTAATATCTTAATTGACCTAATACATTTTGATGTGTATGGTGCATTAAGAAGCAATGCTAAAAGAATTTTTTTTTATTATACTTGGAAAAACTATTCAAAGATCTGATTGGATCATGATGACGAATAATTGAACCAAGAATTTGACAGTCATCATTAAAGTTGTGAAATGGTTTCACAAATTAACTTCACTAAGAACATCATTTTAAATGATGTGTCTGCATGGAAGTACAATAACCTTATTGGATATGGTTCATTAGATGATAAAGTCAAATTGATCTTCCATTATTAATTTTGGGGTTATGTATTACAAACCGCTGTAACTACACTAGTTTGAATTCCATCAAAAGAGGTTAATTGGTGAAAGAAAACTCGGTTTGTCTTTCATAAAGATTTAAGATGGTGAGACCTTTTTGAAAGGAGTTGTCTGGGACACACTCACATTTAAATCTAATAAATATATTTTCATGGGATATCCTAAGGAAACTTGAGGATAATAATTTTACTCATAAGAAACAAATGGTTTGTTAATTATGATGATACTTTTCTAGATAAATGGTTTATCTCTAAAAGAATCAGTGGGAGTAAAATGTATCTCGAATGGTTCGAGACCTAGAAAATATATTTTAACCTAAGATGGAAGTTGAACAAGTTTTCACAAGGAGTGGTGAAAAGTCTGTTCAAGATATACAAGAACTCGCGTATGTGATAGGACACAATTAATCTATTGCAATAAATATTGGATATTTCGAAATAGAAAGTGTTGAGGTAAAGTTCATTTGGAATGAAGTATTTACCATCTATCAAAGATGCAATATCAACTCCACATTTAGATTAATGGCTTGGAGTCATAAAATCTAAAAGACAATTCATGTATAATAATCAAGTTTGGAACTTGATCATTCTAACCTAAGGTGTTAAAACCAAAGGAGATGAATGACTTTTCTTGGAGAAAATTGCTACATGGGTAGCAAGAAACTTATTAGAATTTTCATAGTCACATGTTCATATTTGGAATATGAAATTTGACAAAATGATGTCAAAACAAGCGTTCCTCAACGGGAACTCACTTAAGGATGTATTGGATACAACCTAAAGGTTTTGATAGTCAAGAAAATTCTAAAAGGTATGAAAAGTTGCGAAGATTCATTGGATGGATTGAAGCAAGCTTTTGGGAGTTGGAATCTCCGTTTTGATAAGTCATAGAGCTTGGCTTGATCAAGAACGAAGATGAATCTTGTATATACAAGAAGATTAGTGGGAGCATAGTGATATTCCTTAAATTAAATATGTGGATGACATATTGCTCATTGGAAACGAAATTCCTATACGTTAGTCTGCAAAGACTTTGTTAAGAAAGTGTTTCGCAATAAAGAATATGGATGAAACTGCATATGTCCTTGGCATTAAGATCTATAGAGATAGATCGAAGAAGCTAATTGATTAAGCCAAAGTACATACATTGACAAAGTCATTAGAAGATTCCGCAAGGAAAATTCTAAGAGAGGACGGTTGTTAATGTTACATGGAGTTTTCTATGCAAAGACTCAAATGTCCTGAGACAAATGATGAGCATGAGAAGAATGAATGGGATGCCATTTGCTTCGGCAATTGGATCCATCATATCATGATAAGTACTAAGTCGGATATATCTAAATGCTTGGAGCATGACGAGTAGATATTAATCCGACAACCGGTGAGAATCACTGGATGGCTGTGAAACAATTCTTAAAGTACTTAAGAAGGACTAAAGAATTGTTATGATCTTTGGAGGGATGGAAGATGATCTCGATGTATATGGATACACGGATGCATGCTTCCAAACCGACAAAAATGGTAGAAATCGCAATCGAGTTTTATAAATAATAGTGAAGCTGTAAGTTGGAATGGTTCCAAGAAGAGTACAGTCACTAATTCTGCGACTAAAATCTAAGTATATTGTTGCATTAGATGCTCCAAAGGAAATTGTTTGGATTAAGAAGTTCATTGGTGAACTTAACATGGCTCCTAGTATTGCTAATTCAATAGACTTTATTAGTGATAATAGTCGTGTTATTGATCAAGCAAAGGAACCAAGGGCACATCCTAAATCCAAACACATACTTAGGCGTTTTCTTATCGTTCGAGAAATCGTTGATAAGAAAGACGTATATATATATGCAAAGTACCTTACTAATGATAACGTTACGGACACGCTAAACAATGGGACTTCCACAAGCTAAACATGATGGTCATGTTGGGTCCATGGGTATTGGATACCTAGGGAATTGGGCCTAGGGCAAGTGGGAGATTGTTGGTGTTGGTGCCCTAGGCACGTTTGTTAAACGTTATATAAGTTATCATTTTATTCATGATGATAAAGAGATAATAAGATTATTATTATGGCTCGTGTTTGCTTATAATAATCTCCGTCCCTGGAGCTTGTTAAGCACTGGTATAAAGGCTAAATGATCATGGGATGATCATGTTAGATTTATAGGTACTTGTTTGGAACAAGGTACTGGACATGACCCGCGGTATGAGATTTATGTCATGGTCGATGTCATATATAAATCTCATATTAGTTATGTCATTTGAATCCTTAGACATGAAGTTATTATAGTCTTCCACTTGATGAACATTATGTTTGACATATTCAAACGCTACCTTAACACGGTAGTTATAAAGGGTATGATTGGCATAATCGGATTCACGTAGGGAAGAATAATAAGCTAAATGGATTTGTCCCTCTTCGGAGAGATGTCAAGCTTGGGCCCCTCGAAGGAATGATGTTGATGAAATGTTTGGCCAAACTCAAATGGATTGATTGGATCAATGTCATTTAGATTATCAACATATTCGGATTCGAGAAAGTATTGAACAATACAAGTTGACTTGTTGACCATGACTTGTGTTCAATGACATCGTGGATAAAGGGATTATAACATGTTCTAAAAAGGAATGCGAACTTGTATCTAGTTATACTATTTGGGTAGGTATGACGGTTTGCTAGAACCTAATCATATCTTATGGTTTCATGTTTGAACCCATTGCCAACTTAGTATAATCCTAGAGGGTCACACACAATAGAACGAATCCTAAATAAGGACTATATTGGAAATTTGGAAAAATTGGATTTTTCTGGGTCTTTGGGCGACCGCACAAGAAATTGGGCGGCCGCACACCTCAGTTTGGGTGGCCGCACAGTACTGTCGAGGACAGATTCCTAATTTGATTCGGAAAGGAATTTTGGACGGGTTTAGACACAAGTTTCCTATTTGGAATAGGTCTAACTTGTATATAAACATCAAAATTCGGCCAAGAACAGAACCTAAGCTTTTGTGCAAGTCTCCAAAGAGTTTGAGAGAGTTTATTTTGTTCTAAGAAATCCTAGATTGAAGAACAAAATTATACACAAATAAAATTCCATATAGTTCATATTAATTATGAAAACGTGTTTCATAATTTGGTCTAGCAACCAAGATCAAGTGTTCTTGATATTCGTTCATGGTGTGGATACCGCTAGAGGGTGAAACTTATCATCTTCATAGTTCGTGATTCTTGCTTTGTTCGTGATCAAGATTTCAAGCCTCCATCGAATTCAAGGTTGCAAAATCAAAGGCATCAAGGGTTAGTATTCAAGTATTCATATTGTTGTATTTGACTTAATCATATGAATGGATCTATGGGCTTTGGGTTTCATTAAATTTTAAATGCTTAATTCCGCTGCGAATGTGACTACGAAACCCAACAGTGGTATCAGAGCCCCGTTCATGTTGATTATTTCAATACTAGATCATGTTGTGTGTATATAAATTGTTTATGTGCCAAGCATGATATGAATATTAGATTATATGATGTTTATGTGTTATATGATTTCATGTGGTTTATTGTTTTACAACTTTAATCGCACGATTCAATCGCAATAAATATTATGATGGATTCTGGATTGTTTGATTATTAATTCTGATTGGATCATGGTTTTAATAATCGGGGAAAGACAATTTTGAGACAAATTTTCGAACTTCAAAATTCCTTCTGATGCGTTTGGGCGACCGCACAAATCTCCCTGGGCGGCCGCACATGTTTGGGCGACCGCACAGGATAGTTTGGGCGGCCGCACAGTTCACTGATTCTGTTCTGATTTTGGTTAAAAATTGGAATTTGGAATTTTCGAGAGGTGCAACCGAACCAGTAACAAAACCAGGCCAGACTTGCTGATCTGGAATGGGTTTTGGGTAGTTGGTTTGAGTGTGGATCTTGGGGTTTGATTCTCCTATTTGTTTTAGTCTTGTGATTCCTAGATTGGTTCAAGTTTTGTGCACCAACTCAGTCGGTTTGTGCACCAACTCACTTCCATGTGTGAGCCTATCTTCAAGCTACTCAAAAAGAATGTGGCTCTAGAATGGACCGATGCGTGCCAAGAAGCCTTCGACCAAGTGAAACATTACTTGACATGCCCCCCAGTTTTGGTTCCACCACACAAGGAGAAGCCTCTCTTGCTCTATCTCACTGTCAATGATGAAACCCTAGGGGCTATGTTAGCACAAGAACAGCGAGACTCCACAAAAGAAAACGCTATCTACTTTGTCAGCCGCCGGTTTCAAGGAGCTGAAAAGAACTACTCTATCCTAGAGAAGTCTTGTGCTGCATTGGTTTGGGTTACTCAAAAGCTCAAGCATTACATGGAGGCCTTCCCAATCAAGTTGGTAGCAAAAGTGGACCCGCTCCGCTACATCTTCGAGAAGCCTTTCATGTCAACAAGAATAGCCAAATGGTATTTCATGCTCGCCGGCTACGATATCACTTACGTCACACTCAAATCCATCAGGGGGAAAGTGTTCAGTGATCAGCTTGCTGAATTTCCGTGTGACGAAGTGAAGGAGGAAGATGTACAGTTCCTCGATGAGCATTTAATTTGCGCTACAACAGAGGAAAATAAGTGGCAACTTTTTTTCGATGGCGCAGCCAATAAGCATGAATATGGCATAGGGATATTACTCGTTGACCCAAAGGACATGTATACTCCAATCGCCATCCGCCTCGAATTCGAAGCCACTAACAACACCGATGAGTACGAAGCTTGCATAGCGGGGCTCGAAGCAGCCCTCGAGAGAAATGTCGCAAGTTTGGAAGTATTTGGTGATTCCTTGCTCATCAATCAGACATCTGGAAAATGGAAGATTCAAGACTCGACTCTGCAACGGTATGGTCAACATCTCGAGGAGTTGGTTGAACAGTTTCAAGAAATCACCTTCAACTACCTGCCAAGGGACAAGAACCGTTTTGCTGATGCACTAGCCACCATCGCTTCACTGGTCGAAATGCCTGAGGGTAAAATGGTGAAGCCCTTCAAAATTTCCCGACGAAACAGTCCGGCATACTGTATGAGTATTGAGATCAACGAGGTCCAAGCAAACTCCCCGTGGTACTGTTAGTACCCGATCTGAAAATGAGTTTATTAGGGCTTCCCCAAATATACAAGGACTTTATAGGAATTAGAAACCTTGCAAAGACTTGTCCCGGATTCCCAAAATATGTCTCATTATTCTAGAACACCCTAAATATGGTCAAAATATGGTTTCCTTAAACCATGCAAAACCCTAGCTTAGGAATCACGTCAGTCTGCAACCTTGGCCACGCGGCCAACCTTGCTGCGCCTCCAACCTTGGCCACGCGGCCACTCTTGTCGCCGTCTTCAATCATGGCCAGGCGGCCAACCTTGTCCCAGATGATCTCAGCCGTCAGATCTTCCCCTCAGTTTACTATATAAACCAATCTCAGCCTATTGGTTTAGGATCCCGATTTTGAGAGCTTGAAGTCCGAATTTTAGAGTTCTTAAACACAATTTTCTCCCTAATTAAGCATTCAAACACTCAAGAAGATCCAAGGTTTATTTCTTGCCAACATAGGTAAGTTTTCTAACTTTTTCTTCATATTCTTGCATCATTTTTAATGTAGATCTTTTATATTCATGTTCTTACATGTTTATTCATAGTTTCTTCATATGCTTTGCATGTTCATTCATATGTTCATAATATGTTCTTCGCATGTTCTTCGTGTTCATAGATTAAAACCTTATTTATGCTATATTTAGGGTTGCGATCTTCATAATTACATGTTATTTCATAGCCGATGATGATTTAGGGTTCATCAACCCGAGGATGATCTAGGAACTACTTCTAAACCCTAATCTTTAGGTAATTCCCCCCTCATTATGCATGATCCCGATTCTTCTGCCTATTCTAATTCTCTGCGAACTACGCTGACCTGAGCTTCTCACATTGAGAGGAACGTAGGCAATCTTCGGATCCGGTCTAAATCACTAACACACTACTAACACCGCATCATGATAGAAAGACCGATCAATTCGGGCAATAGGAGTGATAACGTTCAATATTCTTCTCTTGTTGTAATTTGACCCCCGAACCCACTAAAAATGTTTTTTTCAATGTTTTGGCTTTAATTAAAACAGCGTGGCGACTCTCATAATTTTAATGTCGTTATGAATATTCCCTTTTGTAAATAAAAATAATCACAAGATACTTCCCATGCGTCGCTTCATCGGAAAGGGGTATTCACAGTGGCGACTCTGTTGGGGACTGCTTTGAAACTTTTTCAAACTTAGTGGGTCTAACTTTCATCACATCATGATGCTTGCCATGTTTACACATGCACACACCTGCCATGTTTACACATGCACACACCTTCCATGTTTACACATGCACACACCTTCCATGTTTACACATGCACACACCTGCCATGTTTACACATGCACACACCTGCCATGTTTACACATGCACACACCTGCCATGTTTACACATGCACAAACCTGCCATGTTTACACATGCACACACCTGCCATGTTTACACGTGCCCCCTACAGTTAAGCCATGTTTACACATGCACCCGCGCACTCCGCCATGTTAATGCTTGTACCTTGTACCTTATGCCATGTACCCTTGTTATCTTCGCTTTAGTATTAGGGTCAAACAAAACTCTGCTATGCTCCCTTGTACATTATTCTCTCTCTCTCTCTCATTCTCTCTCTCTCTCTCTCTCTCTCTCATGCATTGCATTGCATCATCCTAACATTAAAAAACTTCTCTCTTTTCTCCCTAAAAAAGAATTAGTTTTTACCACACACTACCACAGTCCGTGTCAGCACTGCACAGGTCCCCATTACCCGGAGTATTCAATGTGCAGGAATTTGTGCGCTACTGTCGGACTCTTTTCGAGTCACTCGTCTATTCCACTCACCGTATACGGTGGGAACCTTTTACCTAACCCGTGTCAACCCACACTAGTATAGGTAACACACCTAGGTTTTGACCGGTTGGTTTGGCTAGGTTTTTCTTAATAGTCAATTAACGTGTTGTCTATGTCGAGTCATCCCCAAGTCAATGATGAATCGAGATCTTTTGAGAGAAAGTGCACAAAAAAGTGACTTCCCTACAAGGGACGTGCCATGGTGAGATGAGTGTTTGTTGTCAAGATCTCCGCTCATCGTTAACTTGCGTAGGATGCAACATAGACATCACGTTAAATGCCTTTAAGGAAGGGTTAGTCGTAGGATCCGATGGTTAGTGGAAGCCGCTTGCCCTATAGGACCCTCGCCCAAATTGTCCGTTTGGGGGTGTGCAATGCAGGTGAAAAACGAGGGGTCTATAGACGTAGTGATGGCCTCCACTAATCGTAGTCTTCTAACTAGCTGCGAAAAAGGGGTACCCCTTCCAACCAATTAGGATGTAAATAATGTATGGTTTTGTAAATTAAAATATACTTTGCATGAGCCTTCCCCCTCTCCTAAAAGCTTCATTGCCCTTCAACCTTTCAGCAAAGCAAGTTTGGGTCCGTTCGGGTGGTCGACTACAACGTGAAGCTTCTACTCCGTCCACGTTCTCAGTCTCGTCATCAGCAATGTCAACTCCCGCTTCATCTTCAGTCCCTGCTCCTCCTGCTAGTGCCGCCGAACTCAACACTGAGGCTACTCTTAATGGTGTTCCCCCAAGCCTCCAGAACTTCCTCGCCGGTCTCGAAGCCAAGATCAAGAATCTCGAGGAAAGTAACAAGATTTTGGAAGACCAGAACCAACTGTTGAAGGACCACATTCAGCAAAAGGGGACTAGAATGGTGCCCGATGGTAAGAATTTCATTTATGTCGAGGATGAAGAGGTCAATACCAACAGTCCCTCCAACACCAATGCCACTACCTTCCCATTCCCAAGCTACCGCAATGTTCCACCTCCTTCTCTCTACACCCAACAAGGTTTCACTACCATGAGCAAGAACAAGGCTGTCTATGAACCTTCCCCTGAACTGCTTGGTGGCTACCTCTCTGCTAGCAAACTACCCGCACCCTCGTTGCGTCTGAGTATTGGGATGGCCGCTGCTACTACTTCCACTACTCCTCCCGTCACTCTGTCAGAATCTATCCCCGACATCTCCAATCACCCTGTGGTCACGGCCATGCAAGAGCAAATGCGCAAGTTGATCGAGACCGTGGATAAGCAAAGTGACAATCAACCCTAGCCAAGTGGGGGCTCTCCCCAAAGATTTCAAGATGCCTAAAGTGGCGATGTTTCATGGTGACTCGTGTCCTAAGACTCATTTGGATAGTTATGTGTTGGCCATGAGGGCTCGTGATTGCACCAACGAACAAATGGCTCGCGTATTCCATAGCACTTTGGATGGTATAGCTCTGCGTTGGTTCTTAGGGATAGAACCGAGCGAGAGGTAAACGTGGGATCAAATCAGTGCCATTTTCTGTGAGAAGTATCAAGCTAACTTGGATTGGCATGTGAATCGAACCGACCTTGAGAACACTATGCAGAAGCCTGGCGAGGCCATTTCTGATTTCTACAAGAGGTGGAACCATCGGTTGTGCGAGGTCCAATACCCACCAAAAGCAAAGGAACAGAAACAGATATTCTACAAATGTTTATTGCCTAAGATGAAAGCAGCCATCGGTAATGGTTATTTCCCTGACTTGCGGGAAATGGTTGACACCGGAGTAAGGTACGAAGCAGGGTTCACTGGGATTGTGCCGCCAAAGGAAAGTCCAAAGACCAACAACAACAACTCCTTCCGCTACAAGGCTCCTACTGCGCCTGCGCCTCCTAGGGGTGGAAAGGAGGCCGTCGGCCAAGTGAATATGGTCCAAAATGGGGTCCCGCTAGATGTTCAAGTTGTCACAAGGAATGGGGCTCCGCCGCAAAGAGAAAGGGAGCACTTTGACGATTTTGGAATGCCTATGGGGAAAGTCTTTGACGTGTTAGTCAAGAGAAGTCTTATCAAGCCTTTAGAGAATTACCAACCTGCCTACCCAAGAACCGATTTGGACGCCTCCAAGTTCTGCAAGTATCACAAGCACATCGGGCACACAACGGATGGTTGTATTCAACTGAAGCGCGTAGTTCAAGGGTTGATCAATGACAAGAAGATTGAGAAGCCGAAGGGTCCTAATGTGGTGAGTAACCCCCTTCCTAACAATGGGGGTGGGGTGAATACGGTGCAAACATGCGAGATCAGTATCCTAGAGCTCATGTATGCCTTTGACAAGATAGGGCTCACGATGGTGGATATCTTCATGGCATTGGTGACGTTAGAAATTCTCGAACCATTAGAAGGACACCTCCCTCGCCTTGGTTGCGATTTGTCAAAGTTTTGCCACTACCACAAGTGCACCGGTCACACTACCTAAGAATGCTTTGAACTCAAGAAAGTCGTGCAAGAGCTCATCCACAAGGGAGTTGTCGAAGACCCTAGAGATTATGTAGCTATCAATGTACTCATGGTAGAACTTAGTGAGATCACTGATCCGGCCGAGCCTGTTGTGGCGGACTGTGATGAGATGGGTTGTATGATTAATAATAAAGAACCTTCTTGCTACTTGTTGTCTTTAGAAGAACTAGTTAGTGAAGTCGAATCTCTGGAGGATCCCAAACCCCTCAACCTCTTTCTTGGGCTGAAATCTTCGAGGAGGCTGAAAAGACCGAAGTTTCGCCCCCTTGTCGTGACACGCCATTGTCTTTGGAGGAGCTACGTGCAGAAGTTTGTCTCCTTACAAGATCCGGTCAAGTGTACCAATCCAACCCAAAAGGTGCAAAGAAAATCTTTGGGAAGGAACCCGAGCAAGCCGACCTAGACAAAGAAGACCCTATCCTCACTCAACTCAACAAACCCAAGCCCACATTTCGCTCTGGTCCTTACTCACCTCCTCCCTAGCCCATCGTCTCATGCTCGAGAAAAACCTCGCCGCCACCATGGTACCATCCACTACTACCCCGGAGAACGTCACGCACATGATTGGGAATATCCACTATGGAAACATTAATACTTTCTCGGAGCTAGACAAGCCAGTGTTCGGAGTTGATCATAATGAGCCTTTATACATCACTGTGGAAGTGGATGGCAAGAAGATCCCTCGTGTATTCATTGATAATGGTTCTGCTATTAATATCCTGCCTTCAAGGATGATGGATGTGGTTGGCGTTCATGGTGTTGATTTACGCCCATCCAAGCAAACCATCAAAGCTTATGACTCTACATGCCGCGCCGTGATAGGCGAAGCCACTTTGCCCATTACCATCGGAACAAAGATCCTACCAACCGACTTCCACGTCATAGACATCCCCGTAACCTTCTCACTCCTCCTTGGCCGGCCATGGTTACATCAGTCGGGCGCTGTCCCATCTTCCCTGTACCAGTGTGTGAAGTTTCAATCTGGTAATGAAGTGACCATCATCTACAGCGATCTCGTAACTGCCCAAGGGACGGACACCAAGGGCGTTCCTGTCTTACAGATTCAGCATGGGGAAGAGAGCAGACTCTTCAACGGTTTTGAAATAGTGGCCCAGACACAGATCTGCACCATCGACCTCACCAAAACAACGGATAAAGTGGCACCTGTTGTCAAGATACTGTGTAATATGGGCTTCATACCGGGGCTGGGGCTAGGTAAGAACTTGCAAGGCCCCACAGAATTGGTTGAAGAGGTTGATCATCGAGGGTTGTTCGGTCTAGGATACACCCTTACTCCTGAAGACAAGATTGAGCAACAAAGGATAGAATTGCTTAAAAAGATGAAGCTTCCCTACAAAAAGCCTGAAATGCGGCCATACCGCCTGTCCCTGAATAGCTACTTTATCAGGGAAGGCGAGGAGTTTTCGTGTTTTGAGTTCGCAGAGCCATGGATTGACCACACCGGGAAGTTGCAGAAAGGGTTCGAGATTTTCAGAGACGTGGAGTTCGACTGGTCCAATTTGAAATTTACTTACATGGAGCATGACAAAGCCACCGGCAGAATTCGAGCTGTTAAGGGTGAGTACACCAGTAAGACCGCAAGTGACCTAGCCGATCAGCTCGCATCATCTTCCATCAACAAGCCAGCAATAGAAGCCGCAGAAACTCCGAGAATGACTGAGACGTGGGACGGCCAATATCTGCTTCAGTATCTGGGTAATCTGGGGCTGGACGACGACATGGTAGCCGCTATTGGGGATGAATCAGGGAAGGACGTAGATCCGAGGACATTGGTGGTACCCATGGGGGACAAGCTCAAGAATTGGTGCATCATTGGGGGACCTATAGCTACTCCGGAATTTATGGTGGGGACATTGGGGCTTACTCCTTCTCCTGTCGCCACTCCTGCAGCATCTCCTGTCACTCACCCAAAATCCCCGTCCCCAGAGTCTAGTGTTTTACATTTTGAATTTGAGTCTTCCTCTAAGTCTGACGACATTACGTCCGAAGACTATGATCTTGTTGCAAACGTTATTTTTCCTTTTGCCATGAATGAAACCCTCGACCTTTCCGAGTATCCCTCTATAGTCACTCTTTTAACTGATAAATTGGCTAATAATCAAACTAATGATATACACTTAGTTAATAATGATTCATTAGAAGAGGCGGACACAGACACATTAAATGATGAATACATTAAAGAAATTTTAGAACAGGTTATTAATCAAAAAGAATCTCGAGCCCAAGCTGCCGATGAGGTGTTAACGTGCGTGAATTTGGGAACCGAAGCCGAGCCTAAGGAAACGCAGATTGGGAGCTTCTTCAGCGGAGCCGAAAGGGAAGCACTGATTGAGCTACTCAAAGAATATGTGAATGTGTTCGCATGGTCTTATAAGGACATGCCGGGGCTTGACAACTCGATCGTAGAGCACAGAATCCCGACAGCACCAGACGCTAAGCCAGTCAAACAGAAGCTGCGCCGCATCAAGCCGGAATGGTCTTTGCAAGTGAAGGAAGAGATTGAGAAGCTACTCCGTGTGGGTTTCATCAGGGTGATCGAGTATCCAACTTGGTTATCAAATTTGGTGACTATCAGAAAATCCAACGGTAAAGTCAGAGTGTGTGTGGATTTTTGGGATCTCAACAAAGCTACGCCGAAGGATGACTTCCCCCTGCCAAATATCGACATGTTGGTGGACGCGACCGCCCATTATGAGGTCAAGTCGTTTGTTGATGGGTTTGCCGGCTATAACCAGATCAAGATGGCCGAGGAGGACCAAGAGAAAACAGCTAAGGAACGCTGGGGCTACCTACCAACGGGCAGTTACGACTTTATTCCACGATATGATCCACAAGGAGATTGAGGTGTACGTGGATGACATGATTATACATTCAAAAGGGTCTGGTGGCCAACACTTGATAGATCTCAGAAAATTCTTCAACATGTTGAGAGAGCACGCCATGCGTTTGAACCCGGCGAAATGCACCTTTGGATTCATAGAGGGAAAGTATTGGGTTACATGGTCACCGAGGATGGGATCGAAGCCGACCCAAGGAAGATTCAAGCCATCCTGGAGATGAAGCTGCCCCGTACCGAGACGGAGATAAAAGGATTCATGGGACGCCTGCAATACATCAGTCGGTTTATCAATCAGTTGACCACCATCTGCGAACCAATTTTCAAACTGATGAAGAAAACAGCCAATGTAGAGTGGGATTATGACTGCCAGATAGCCTTCGAGAGGATCAAACGGTATTTGGTGAATACCCCAATCCTGCGCCCGCCGCATAAGGAGAAGCCGTTGCTACTATACTTAACTGTGACAGACACCGCCGTCGGAGCCATGTTAGCACAAGAAGCCAAAGATTCCCGGATTGAGAATGCAGTTTACTTTGTCAGCCGAAAGTTACAGGGTAGCGAGCTCAATTACTCCGCGCTCGAGAAGACCTGCGTAGGCCTAGTATGGGTGGTGACGAAGCTCAAGCACTACATGGTATCCCATCCGATCTTACTAGTCTCGAAAATGGATCCTATCAAATACCTGTTTGATAAACCCTCCCTTTCTATGAGACTCGCTAAATGGTCAGTGTTCTTGGGAGAGTTCGACATTACTTATGTACCGAGGAAGGAAATCAAGGGGAGGGCAATGGCAGATCAGCTCGCAGACTCTCCAAGCACCGAGGCAAGGGGACCCGACCCCGAGTTCCCGGACGATGACATTTTCGCGATTGAGGTCGCAGAAAGGTGGCAACTATTGTTTGACGGGGCTGCGAACAAACGAGGGAATGGAGTCGGAGTCCTACTTATTGATCCCAAAGATGAACACACTCCCATAGCCATCAAGCTGAACTTTTCAACAACCAACAACGCCGCTGAGTATGAGGCATTTATAGCCGGACTGGAAGCCGCCCTAGAACGTAACGTGAAAGAGTTAGAAGTATATGGAGACTCTGCTTTGATTATTAACCAAACGGCGAAGAAATGGAAAACTATTGATCCTTGCCTGCAGCGGTACCAAGGTTACATGGATGAGTTGATAACACAGTTCAAAGAAGTCACCTTCCATTTCCTGCCACGAGACAGAAATAGGTTCGCAGATGCTCTAGCTACATTGGCCTCGTTGGTCGAGATTCCCGAAGGAAGGTACGTGAAGCCATTTAGGGTTGGACGAAGAGACAACCCAGCCTATTGCTACGAAATCTGGATCGATGCGGAGGTAAACGGAGACCAATGGTACGCCCAAATCTACAAGTTCCTTAAGCACGGAGAGACGTCTTTTGATGGAGATGTGAAGGCCAAAAGTCTGCAAGCGCTTAAAAGACTGGCGGGCCAATTCGTATTGTTAGACGATACTTTGTACAAGAGACATTACGACGAGCTGTTGCTCTTATGTGTCGACAGCAAGAGAGCTGAAGCAATAATGGAGGAAGTACACAACGGTTTGTGTGGACCTCACATGAATGCGAGGATGCTTAGACAGAAGATCACTCGCCTGGGCTACTATTGGATTACCATAAAAGCGGACTGTATTCAATGGGTTCGACGGTGTCACAAGTGCCAAGTATGCTCCAACCTCAACCACATCCCCCCGACACGAGTTGTACAGCTCCACCACGCCTTGGCCATTCGCCACATGGGGTATAGACATCATTGGGAAAATCTCGCCAGCCGGTAGTAACGGTCACGAATTCGTCCTCATCGCAGTCGACTACTTCACAAAGTGGGTCGAAGCTCAATCTTACAAGGTGCTGAATTCCAAGAAGGTGGCGCAGTTTATCAAAGAGAACATCATGTGTAGATATGGGGTCCCTAACCTCATTATATCAGACAATGGCAGTCATTTCGAAGCCGAGTGTGCTCGCTTGCTCGCAAAATTCAAGGTCGAACGAAAGAAATCTTCCCCGTACTATCCACGACTAACGGCGCGGTTGAGGCGGCCAACAAGACGATAGAACAGATAATTCGCAAAATGGCTCTGCAAGGACGGGATTGGCCCGAGAAGTTACCATTAGCACTTTGGGGATACAGAACGTCAGTCCGCACTGCTACTGGAGAGACCCCTTACGCCTTGACATACGGCATGGATGCGGTAATCCCTATAGAATTGGAAGTGCCATCATTGAGGATCTTACTCGAAAACCAAGTGAATGAAGTAGAATGGCTCCGGAGTCGCTATGATCAGTTGGCAACGCTCGATGAACGTAGATTGAAGGCCATGGAACATATCCGAGCCTATCAAAGGAGAACGACAAAAGCCTTCAATAAAAGAGTCAAGCCTGTTAACATAAAGGAGGGAGACTTAGTGCTCAAAGCACGCTTTCCCAACAAGTTCAACCCCCTCGGGAAGTGGGCCCCCACTTGGGTAGGTCCGTTTATAGTACAGAAGATCTTCTCCGGAGGGGCGGTCAGAATGGCAGACTTGGATGGCAACCCGTTCAAGGAACCAGTCAACCTCAGCAAGCTCAGACGCTACTATGACTAGACTCCCCTTCTACAAAAAAAAAATGTTTACTACGCAAAAAGAAGCCCGATAGACTGAAAACCCGCAAAGGGCGGTCTATGCAAAATAAGGATGCGTACAAAGCTCGCTAGACTGAAAACCCGCAAGGGCGGTCTAGGCAAAAGTTAGAGCATTCCCTCTTCTATCTTCCCTTTCTCTAAAATCATTCTAGTCCGACTGGAGTGAACTACGGTGACCTGAGCCCCTTAGTCCTATTTGTAAAAAGGGAACGTAGGCAGCCTTTCAAAATGTGCGGTCTAAAAAAAAATAAACATCCAAATCCTATCACAAAGCAATAAAGATAGAAGTTGTATTTTCTGAAAGCAAAAACTTTTATTTCCATAGTCATTGCATGTTAACACTTATTTGATGAGTCTAAGCTTGACATACTTTTTTAATAAATAACCTATTCTGAAATTTAGACTAAAACGTAAAATAAGACATAAATTAAAACTAATGTGTCTACAATGACTATGGAAGAATGCTCGGAACTACCCCTTAGAGCCACTTGTGCCCTCGGTCTCTTTCTTCTTGCTTTGTCTACGGCGAACCTTCTTCTTCTTAGGTTTCTCACAAAATCTCCTCTCAAACTCGCTAACACCTTTAGCCTTGCCATTAGGAGCCTCTTCGTGTTGGGTTTCGATCAAACATGCGCAGCGGAATTTAGCATTTAAAATTTTGAAACCCAAAGCCATGGATCCGTTCATACGATTAAATCAAATACAACATAAGAATAAAGGAGTAAACTAACCCTTGATGGCTATCAAATTCTCTTGGTCTTTGGTGGAGGTTTGAAGACTTGATCGCGATCACAAAGCTTGAACACGAACTTTGAAGATGATGATTTTCACCCTCTAGCGGTATCCACACTTCGAACGAATATCAAAGTAGCTTCTTTGATCTTGGTTGCTAGACCAAATTGTGAAACACTTTTCCACAATCAAAAGAACTATATATGGAATTTATTTTGTGCTTCAACCAAGAATGTCTTAGAACAAAATAAACCCTCTCTCAAACTCTTTGAGACTCACAAAATCATTAGCTTTGAGTGCTGGCCGAATTTGGTCTTTTATACACAAGTATGACCTATTCCAAATAGGAAACTTGTGTCAAAATCCATCCAAAATTCGTTTCCTAATCAAATTAGGAATCTGCCACCCGACAGCACTGTGCGGCCGCCCAAAACCCTCTGTGCGGTCGCACAACTATCTGAAGCAAAACTGGTACAAAACTAAGATAATTGTGCGGCCGCCCAGTCCATACTGTGCGGTCGCCCACTTCCCAGGATGTCCAGAATTTCCAAAATTCCAATGTAGTCCTTTTAAAGATTCGTTCTATTGTGTGTGACCCTCTAGGATTATACTAAGTTGGCAATGGGCTCAAACATGATCCCATATGATATGATTAGGTTCTAGCAAACCGTCATACCTACCCAAATAGTATAACTAGATACAAGTTCGCATTCCTCTTAGAATATGTCATAATCCTTTTGTCCACGATATCATTGAACATAAGTCATGGTCAAGGAGTCAACTTGTTTTGTTCAATACTTTCTCGATTCCGAATATGTTGATAATCCAAATGACATTGATCCAATCAATTCATTTGAGTCCGGCCGAACATTTCATCAACATCATTCCTACGAGAGGCCCAAGCTTGATATCTCTCCGAAGAGGGATAAATCCATTTAGCTTATTATTCTTCCCTACGTGAATCCGATTATGCCAATCATACCCTTTATAACCACTCGGTTAAAAGTAGCGTTTGAATATGTCAAACATAATGTTTATCAAGTGGAAGACTATAATAACTTCATGTCTAAGGATTCAAATGACATAACTAATATGAGATATATGTATGACATAGACCATGACATAAATCTCATAGAGCGGGTCATGTCCAGTACCTTGTTCCAAACAAGTACCCATAAATCTAACATGATCATCCTATGATCATTTAGCCTTTATACTAGTGCTTAACAAGTACTAGGGACGGAGATTATTATAAGTAAACATGAACAACAATAATAATCAAAACATCTCTTTATTGATATGAAATAAATGATAACAATTACAACGCTTATTAAACGTGCCTAGGGCACCACTACCAACAATCTCCCACTTGCCCTAGGCCCAATCTCCCATGTATCTAATACCCATGGACCTAACATGACCATCATGTTTAGCTTGTGGAAGTCCCTTTGTTAGCGGGTCCGCAACATTGTCATCAGTAGGTACTCTGCATATATTTACGTCTCCCCTATCAACGATCTCTCGAATGATATGAAAACGCCTAAGTATGTGTTTGGATTTCTGATGTGCTCTTGGTTCCTTTGCTTGAGCAATAGCACCATTATTGTCGCAATAAAGGTCTATTGGATTAGCAATACTAGGAACCACTTCAAGTTCAGTTATGAACTTCTTAATCCAAACAGCTTCCTTTGCAGCATCCGATGCAGCAATATACTCAGCTTCTGTTGTAGAATCAGCGGTTGTACTTTGCTTGGAACTCTTCCAGCTTACAGCTCCACCATTTAACATAAACACAAAACCCGATTGCGATCGGCTATCATCTTTGTCGGTTTGGAAGCTTGCATCCGTGTAAGCATTTACAACGAGATCATCTTCCATTCCTCCATAGACCAAAAACGAGTCTTTAGTTCTTCTCAAGTACTTAAGAATCGCTTTTACAGCTATCCAATGATTTTCGCCAGGGTCGGATTGGTATCTACTTGTCATGCTCAAAGCATAAGATACATCCGGCCTAGTACAAATCATGGCATACATGATGGACCCAATTGCCGAAGCATATGGAACATCATTCATTTTCTCACGCTCATCTTTTGTCTTAGGACATTGAGTCTTGCTTAGAGAAATTCCATGTAACACGGGCAAAGTTCCTCTCTTAGAATTTTCCATACAGAATCTTCTAATGACCTTGTCAATGTATGTACTTTGGCTTAAACCAAGTAGCCTTCTTGATCTATCTCTATAGATCTTAATGCCAAGAATATATGCGGCTTCCCCCATATCTTTCATCGCGAAGCACTTTCCTAACCAAGTCTTCACAGACTGAAGTGTAGGAATGTCGTTTCCAATGAGCAATATGTCATCCACGTGTAAAATAAGGAATAGCACTATGCTCCCACTAATCTTCTTGTATACACAAGGCTCATCTTCGTTTTTGATGAAACCAAACTCTTTGACCGATTCATCAAAACGGAGATTCCAACTCCTTGAAGCTTGCTTCAATCCATAGATGGATCTTTGCAATTTGCATACCTTAGAATCTTGTTCAAAACCTTCTGGTTGTGTCATATACACATCCTCTTGGAGTTTTCCATTCAGGAAAGCGGTTTTGACGTCCATCTGCCATATTTCATAGTCATGATATGCGGCAATGGCAAGCAAAATTCTTATAGACTTGATCATTGCTACGGGTGAAAAGGTCTCATCATAGTCAATACCATGAACTTGCCTATAACCCTTCGCTACAAGCCTAGCTTTGTAAGTATGCACCTTCCCATCCATGTCAGTCTTCTTCTTGAAGACCCATTTGCATCCTACGGTTTTTACACCTTCGGGCGCATCAATCAAATTCCAAACTTGATTGTCTTGCATGGATTGCAATTCGGATTCCATGGCTCCAAGCCACTTGTCCGAATCAGGAGAAGACATCGCCTCTTGGTAGGTTGACGGTTCATCATTCTCAATGATTTCTACCTCATTACTATCCGTTACGAGAAATCCATATCTCTCGGGCTCGGATCGTAACCTACTAGATCTGCGAGTTACTTGTGTATTTTGAACAGGTTCCACAACTCCTTGTGGTTCTTGTTCTTGTTCCACTATTGGTTCAAGGATATTTTCTGGGTCTTGAATTTCTTCAAGATTTATTTTACTCGCACTGATTTCTTTGGAGATAAACTCTTTCTCTAGAAAGACACCAGTTCGGGCAACAAACACTTTGTTGTCCTCACGGTTGTAAAAGTAATATCCTTTAGTTTCCTTAGGATATCCCACGAAAATACATTTATCGGATTTGTGTGCTAGTTTGTCAGAGATAAGTCTCTTGACATAAACTTCGCAACCCCAAATCCTCATGAAAGATACACTGGGTTTCTTTCCACTCCACATCTCATATGGAGTCTTTGGAACCGATTTAGTTGGAACTTGATTTAATGTGAAAGCAGCGGTTTCTAGGGCGTAACCCCAAAAGGATATTGGAAGATCAACTTGGCTCATCATTGATCGAACCATGTCTAACAAAGTCCGATTTCTCCTCTCAGACACACCATTCCATTGTGGTGTTCCGGGCGGAGTCAATTGTGAAACTATTCCACAATTCTTTAGATGATCATCAAATTCTTGGCTCAAGTATTCACCACCTCGATCTGATCGAAGTGCCTTTATACTTTTGCCAAGTTGTTTTTCTACTTCATTTTGAAATATTCTAAATATCTCAAATGCTTCACTTTTATGTCTCATTAGGTAAACATACCCAAATCTACTATAATCATCAGTGAAGGTTATGAAGTATTGAAATCCTCCCCTAGCATTGCTACTTAATGGTCCGCATACATCGGAATGTATCAACCCCAATAAGTCGCTTGCCCTTTCACCTAGCTTGGTAAAAGGTGTCTTAGTCATTTTTCCAAGAAGACACGACTCACAAGTATCATATGACTCGAGGTCAAATGAACCTAAAAGTCCGTCCCCATGGAGTTTTGAGATACGCTTCTCATTAATATGACCAAGACGGCAATGCCACAAATAAGTATGATTTACATCATTAGGTTTAGATTTCTTATTTACATGATAGACATTATTTTCATTCTTGACATCCAAGATATAAAGGCCATTAAATGAATTAGCAATACCATAAAGCACATCATTTAAATAAATAGAAAATTTCTTATTCTCAATAAGAAACTTAAAACCTTCATTATCCAAACAAGAAATTGAAATAATATTTCTGCTTAAATCCGGAACATAATAACAATTGTTCAAAACAAGAATTAATCCGGAAGGTAAAGTGACTTCATAAGTCCCTACGGCTAATGCAGCACCTCTTGCTCCATTCCCCACGCGTAGATCTACTTCACCTTCTTTAAGCAGTCTCCTATTCTTTAGTCCCTGCACATTTAGACAAATGTGAGAGCCACATCCGGTATCCAATACCCAAGAATCAGTGGTAGAAAGGAGAATATCTATCATATAGATACCTGAAGTCGACGCAGCCTTGCTGCTCTTCTTCTTCTTTTGCTCTTCCAAGAAAGCCTTGCAATTACGTTTCCAATGACCAATTTCTTGACAATGGAAACAGATTGCATCCTTTTGTGAATCAGGTTTTGCCTCAGAAGCCTTGGCAACCTTTGCCTTGCTTATTTTGGGTTTGACAACTTTTGCCTTACCCTTTCCTTTGGCACCAGCCTTCTTCCCATCATGAACCAAGAGCACGGGAGAACCTTTCTCCACAATTTTCATCTCTGCAGTTTTGAGCATCCCATGCAACTCAGAGAGATTCTTATCCATTCCATGCATGTTATAATTCATCACAAACTGATTATAACTTTTAGGCAATGAATTAAGAATGAAATCCGTGGCTAGCTCCAATGGGATTGGATAGCCAAGTTTCTCAAGGTGCTCTACATAACCTTTCATTTTAAGAAAGTGAGGACTCACTTGTTGCCCTTCATTCATTTTACTAGTAGTGAATGCAACAATGGTCTTGTACCTCTCTTGCCTAGCTTGCTCTTGAAACATGGTTCTCAACTCCACGCCTATCTCATAGGCTTCCAAATGTTCCAAACTTTGTTGGAGTTTTGAACACATAGCAGCAAGCATGAGACAACTTACATCTCTAGAATCATTACGATGTTTCTTGTAATTGTCTCTTTCTACCCTAGGGGCAGTAGGCGGTGGTTCAGCAGGGAGAGGCCCATCGAGAATGTACAACTTATCTTCTTGCCTAAGAACAATTCTTATGCTACGGATCCAATCCATAAAGTTGGTACCATTCTTTTCAAGCTTATCCTTCTCAAGGATCGATCACAACGACATTGATTGAGTGTTATTAGTCATTATCTACAAATATGCAAAAAATTTCCAAAATTTAATAAGTACCGATTTTCATTAAAGAGATAAATAGTGTATTTTTCAAACAAAATACTCCCACTAAATTATATAACCTTCATATACATCCAATGTATAATATAATTTAAATGGGTTAAGATCCAACTTTAATTTAATTTTAAGTCCGCTAAGGCGGATTACACAAAATCAAATTAATTAGGTAGACAACTCTTGTCAATCATATCTCATATGACTCTTAGTTCCTTTTATGAGATTCTTTAAGAAATCCAATTTCAAAAAGCATGTTAAACCTCATCTTTGCCTAGGCCAAAAACTGTTTTGACGCCCAATTAAGTCTAACCATTTTAAACGCATAGTTAATGTGTCCCGCTAGGGCGTGCCCACATTATCTATCTTGCTCATACATAAATAAATTTAATGCATCTCGCTAGGGCGAATCTACATTAGAGTCACTTATGTACTAACAAGTGTTTTAATCATGGCATGGCAATAAAAGACTTAAAACTTTCTTTGAAGGTTCATCACATATAGCATATAACACATTTATGAGCACATAATATAAACATGTTACACATCAAGTTTAGCCACTAAATTAATCTCATTAATTTAAGCATGATATTTATGTGTCATTAGTTTCTCTATAATTATGAGGATGAGACTATTTCAACTTCGGTTATTATTTCTGAATCAAGACAACAAGAAGTGCGGTCGAACTAAGCCATTAGGCAACCACAATCCCGCACTAATTCAAGAAACCAAGAAAGTAGTCCATGTGGCCGAAACTAAGCAATAGATGGTCTCGATGAACGTAGGCCAATTGCATTCACAATTCCACATGGATCTCCAAACTTTGAATCAAGAACTTTGTTTCTCAATTTTAGCAATTATGAACTCTTCATAATTCTAACTTCGTTTCATCTTTGAAACTTTGATTGCGATCAAGTTTGGGAAACACAATCTCGATGAACGCAGATTAGCCATCCAAACCTTGAACCAATCTTAGAATCACAAGACTAAAACAAATAGGAAAATCAAACCCCAAGATCCACACACAAACCAACTACCCAAAACCCATTCCAGATCAGCAGGTCTGGATTGGTTCTGTTACTGGTTTTGTTGAACCTTTCGAAAATTCCAAATTCTGATTTTTGAGCAAAATCAGACCTTCTGATCCCCTTGTGCGGCCGCCCAAAAACCCCTGTGCGGCCGCCCAAAACTGTGCGGCCGCCCAAGGAATTTTGTGCGGTCGCCCGGAGCCGTCAGAATGTGCAGATTTTTAAGTTCGAAAATTTTGTCTCAAAATTGTTTTTCCCCGATTATTAAAACTTTGATCCAATCAAAAATTAATAACCAACAATTCTGAATCCACCATAATTTATTTATTGCGATTGAATCGTGCGATTAAAGTTGTAAAACAATAAACCACAAAAAATCACATAACACATAAACATCACATATTCCAATATTCATATCATGCAAGGCACATAAACAATTTATATACACATGACATGATCTAGGTATTGAAATAATCAACATGAACGGGGCTCTGATACCACTGTTGGGTTTCGATCAAACATGCGCAGCGGAATTTAGCATTTAAAATTTTGAAACCCAAAGCCATGGATCCGTTCATACGATTAAATCAAATACAACATAAGAATAAAGGAGTAAACTAACCCTTGATGGCTATCAAATTCTCTTGGTCTTTGGTGGAGGTTTGAAGACTTGATCGCGATCATAAAGCTTGAACACGAACTTTGAAGATGATGATTTTCACCCTCTAGCGGTATCCACACTTCGAACGAATATCAAAGTAGCTTCTTTGATCTTGGTTGCTAGACCAAATTGTGAAACACTTTTCCACAATCAAAAGAACTATATATGGAATTTATTTTGTGTATTATTTTGTTCTTCAACCAAGAATGTCTTAGAACAAAATAAACCCTCTCTCAAACTCTTTGAGACTCACAAAATCATTAGCTTTGAGTGCTGGCCGAATTTGGTCTTTTATACACAAGTATGACCTATTCCAAATAGGAAACTTGTGTCAAAATCCGTCCAAAATTCGTTTCCTAATCAAATTAGGAATCTGCCACCCGACAGCACTGTGCGGCCGCCCAAAACCCTCTGTGCGGTCGCACAACTATCTGAAGCAAAACTGGTACAAAACTAAGATAATTGTGCGGCCGCCCAGTCCATACTGTGCGGTCGCCCACTTCCCAGGATGTCCAGAATTTCCAAAATTCCAATGTAGTCCTTTTAAAGATTCGTTCTATTGTGTGTGACCCTCTAGGATTATACTAAGTTGGCAATGGGCTCAAACATGATCCCATAAGATATGATTAGGTTCTAGCAAACCGTCATACCTACCCAAATAGTATAACTAGATACAAGTTCGCATTCCTCTTAGAATATGTCATAATCCTTTTGTCCACGATATCATTGAACATAAGTCATGGTCAAGGAGTCAACTTGTTTTGTTCAATACTTTCTCGATTCCGAATATGTTGATAATCCAAATGACATTGATCCAATCAATTCATTTGAGTCCGGCCGAACATTTCATCAACATCATTCCTACGAGAGGCCCAAGCTTGATATCTCTCCGAAGAGGGACAAATCCATTTAGCTTATTATTCTTCCCTACGTGAATCCGATTATGCCAATCATACCCTTTATAACCACTCGGTTAAAAGTAGCGTTTGAATATGTCAAACATAATGTTCATCAAGTGGAAGACTATAATAACTTCATGTCTAAGGATTCAAATGACATAACTAATATGAGATATATGTATGACATAGACCATGACATAAATCTCATAGAGCGGGTCATGTCCAGTACCTTGTTCCAACCAAGTACCCATAAATCTAACATGATCATCCTATGATCATTTAGCCTTTATACTAGTGCTTAACAAGTACTAGGGACGGAGATTATTATAAGTAAACATGAACAACAATAATAATCAAAACATCTCTTTATTGATATGAAATAAATGATAACAATTACAACGCTTATTAAACGTGCCTAGGGCACCACTACCAACACTTCGCCCTTACTCATCCTCCTCTCATAAGCCACCGCCTCTTTCAAAAAACTCGGAGCACAGGATCCCAAGATAGTGCCCCTAGGGTCTCTAGAGTCTGCTCCGCATGCCCAAGTCTCCCCATATACCAATCTAAATACTCGCGTGACAGGAAGGTGTTGCTAGAGCGTGTGATGAGGTCCTACGACTAAAGCCGGCCTCGCCCCACATCTGAGAAAGGAGGACCGAGGCACTATCATCTAAATGGAGTATCCCAAAGGGAAAATCATCTCTCTCCTCGTCCCAACCCTCCGGGATGGTCTGCACCAAACCATACTGACGAAGCACTCTAGCGGGGTAGTAAAAGGTAGTCCCAGAGAGTGTCGGAACTTTGATCATTTGAAGTCCTACTTGCTTCTGTTGGTGTTGGTGCCCTAGGCACGTTTGTTAAACGTTGTATAAGTTATCATTTTATTCATGATGATAAAGAGATAATAAGATTATTATTGTTGCTCATGTTTGCTTATAATAATCTCCGTCCCTAGAGCTTGTTAAGCACTAGTATAAAGGCTAAATGATCATGGGATGATCATGTTAGATTTATGGGTACTTGTTTGGAACAAGGTACTGGACATGACCCGCGGTATGAGATTTATGTCATGGTCGATGTCATATATAAATCTCATATTAGTTATGTCATTTGAATCCTTAGACATGAAGTTATTATAGTCTTCCACTTGATGAACATTATGTTTGACATATTCAAACGCTACCTTAACACGGTAGTTATAAAGGGTATGATTGGCATGATTGGATTCACGTAGGGAAGAATAATAAGCCAAATGGATTTGTCCCTCTTCGGAGAGATGTCAAGCTTGGGCCCCTCGAAGGAATAATGTTGGTGAAATGTTTGGCCAAACCCAAATGGATTGATTGGATCAATGTCATTTGGATTATCAACATATTCGGAATCGAGAAAGTATTGAACAATACAAGTTGACTTGTTGACCATGACTTGTGTTCAATGACATCGGAGACAAAGGGATTATGACATGTTCTAAAAGGAATGCGAACTTGTATCTAGTTATACTATTTGGGTAGGTATGACGGTTTGCTAGAACCTAATCATATCTTATGGGTTCATGTTTGGGCTCATTGCCAACTTAGTGTAATCCTAGAGGGTCACACACGAATAGAACGAATCGTAAAGGACTAAATTGGAATTATGGAAGAATGTCAGATTTTGGCTCTGGCACGGTCGTGCGCCTTAAAATGGCACGGCCGTGCCATAAATCCAAACCAAGGCAAAACCTGTCGGCATGTTTGGCACGACCGTGCCAAGAAGACAAGCACGACCGTGCCGAAAATGGTCGATATGGGGGAATCATGCGGACCTGATGGCACGACCGTGCCAGTTTGTAGGGCACGACCGTGCCAGTCAAGTCGGTCAGAATTCCTTGTTGCCTAATTTGGTGACGGGATTTAGGTTTCCTAAGTCCTTAAGGGTTAAGGATTAGGACCTATAGAAGGATCCTTTTAGCAGTCATTAGACACATGATGATGAGTGCCTTCATAAGGTTTTGAGAGGCTATTTTCTTGTTCTAAGATCCCAAAAGTGAAGAACAAGAATATTCATAATTCCATATAGTTCTTACAATTGTGAAAGCGTGTTTCATAATTTGGTCTAGCAACCAAGATCAAGTGTTCTTGATATTCGTTCGTGGTGTGGATACCGCTAGAGGGTGAAACTTATCATATTCATAGTTCGTGATTCTTGCGTTGTTCGTGATCAAGATTTCAAGCCTCCATCGAATTCAAGGTTGCAAAATCAAAGGCATCAAGGGTTAGTATTCTAGTATTCATTATGTTGTATTTGACTTAATCATATGAATGGATCTATGGGCTTTGGGATTCATAAATTTTAAATGCTTATTCCGCTGCGCATGTTACTACGAAACCCAACAGTGGTATCAGAGCCCCGTTCATGTTGATTATTTCAATACTAAGATCATGTTGTGTGTATATAAATTGTTTATGTGCCTAGCATGATTTGAATATTGGGATTATGATGTTTATGTGGTCTATGAGTTTTATGTGGTTTATTGTTTTATAAACTTTAATCGCACTGTTCAATCGCAATTAAAATTATGGTGGATTTAAAATTGTTTGGATTATCAGTTTTTGATTGGATCAAAGTTTTGATATTCTAGGTATTCAAGAATAAATCGTTTATTCAAGGTTTTGATAATCATGGTGATTGGATCACCAAGAACACAAAATCCTAATTGAATCGGGAAAAACAATTTTGAGATAAATTTTGGAACTTTAAAAAATTTGGGTTTTTCGCAAGGGGTTCGACCGGACCCAAGCCTTGACCCGGCCGGACCTAGGGTTTGGCGCGGGGGTAGGGTTTGGGTTTTGGATGTGGATCTTGGGTTTAAATCTCCTATTTGTTTTAGTCTTGTGATTCTAAGATTAGTTCAAGGTTTGGATGGCTAATCTACGTTCATCGAGATTGTGTTTCCCAAACTTGATCGCAATCAAGGTTTCAAAGATAAAACGAAATTAGAATTATGAAGAGTTCATAATTGCTAAAATTGAGAAACAAAGTTCTTGATTCAATGATTGGAGATCCATGTGGAATTGTGAATGCAATTGGCCTACGTTCATCGAGACCATCTATTGCTTAGTTTCGGCCACATGGACTACTTTCTTGGTTTCTTGAATTAGTGCGGAATTGTGGTTGCCAATGGCTTAGTTCGGCCGCACTTCTTGTTGTCTTGATTTGGAGATGATGACCAAAGTTCAAATAATCTCATCCTCATAATAATAGAGAAACTAATGACACATAAATATTATGCTTAAATTAATGGAGATTAATTTAGTGGCTAAACTTGATGCGTAACATGTTTATCTTGTGTGCTCATAAATATGTTGTATGCTATATGTGATGAACCTTCAAAGAAAGTTTTAAGTCCTCTTGCCATGCCATGATTAAAACACTTGTTAGTGCATGGGTGATTTTAATGTGGGTTCGCCCTAGCGAGGTGCATTAACTTTATCTATGTATGAGCAAGATGGATGATGTGGGCACGCCCTAGCGAGGCACATCAACCATGCGTTTAAAATGGTTGGACTTAATAAGGCGTCAAAACAGTTTTGGGCCTAGGCAAAAGATGAGATTAAACATGCTTTTGAAATTGGATCACTAAGAATCATATTGGATATGATTGACAAGAAATTGTCTACCTAATTAATTTGATTTTGAGCGGTCCGCCTCCGTGGACTCAAGATTAAATTAAAGTTGGATCTTAGCCCAATTTAAAAGAGTCTCATGAAAGGATCTAAGAGTCATATGGGATATGATTGACAGGATTGTCTACCTAATTAATTTGATTTTGTGTAATCCGCCATAGCGGACTTAGAATTAAATTAAAGTTGGATCTTAGCCCATTTAAATTATATTATACATTGGATGTATATGAAGGTTATATAATTTAGTGGGAGTATTTTTGGAAAATACATTATTTATCTCTTTAATGAGATTGGTACTTGTAAAATTTTGGAAATTTTGCATAAGTTGTAGATGACAACTAAAATCGTTGCGATTAATCCTTGTTAAGGATAAAGCTTAAAAAGAATGGTACAAACTTCATGGATTGGATCCTGAGCCTAAGAATGGTTCTAAGGCAAGAAGATGGGTTGTACATTCTTGATGGGCCTATTCCTAAAGAACCCAAAGCCGGAATAGACAATCACAAGAATCATGAGTATGATTCTAGGAATGTGAGTTGTCTTATGCTCGCGATTATGTGCTCAAAACTCCAACAAAGGTTGGAACTTGTGGAAGCCTATTAGATAGGCGTGGAGTTGAGTTACATGTTTCAAAGAGCAATCTAAGCAAGAGAGGTATAAAACCATTGTTGCATTCACTCATTGCAAAATGAGTAAAGGGCAATAAATGGAACTTCACATGCTTAAGATAAAGGCTACGTAGAGCATCTTGAGAAACTTGGTTGTCCAATTGGATTGGAGCAAGCCATGGATCTCATTCTTGATTCATTGTTTAAGTGTTATGATCACTTAGTGATGGACTATAACATGCTTAAAATGAATAAGAATTTCTTCGAGTTGCATTAACATGCTGAGAAACTGCGAAGGTAAAGATATTGGAGAATGGTTCTCCAGAGCTCATGGTTCATAATGGAAAAGGGTCAAATGCCAAAAGAAAGGTAAGACAAGGGTTGTCAAAACCTAAAACTATAATTGATGCAATTTGAAAAAATGGCAATTGGATTGACCATTTAAAATTGTAGTCAAAAGGTAAGACAAGAGTTGTCAAACCTAAAGGAAATAATTATGGTTATAATAATAACTCTAAATTGATGCAATTTGGTAATGTGGCAATTGGATTGACCATTTAGAATTGTAGTCAAAATTTTGGGTGATCAATAAAAGGAATGGTAGTGGGACTACCACTCGGAATATTTATGTTATAAATTATTCTTTCTAAATTTAATTATTGGGTATTGGATACCAGAATAATTAGTAAGATGAAAGACTACTTATAGTAAAGTTTTATCTACAAACAGTAATGATGCAATGGTTGCAACATTGTTCGTAGAACACTTGTAAAGTGACTTTACTGATGAAGTAGAAAACATTATTTTGTTCAAGATAATGAAGGATATTAATTTCTTATTTGGAATAAGAAAAGTGCTTTATTTATTATGATTTACTTCATTGTGTTATCATATAGATAAATCTTATATCCTAAATCTTGAAGAACAAAATAATAAAGACTATAACATAAATAATTAAAATTCTTTATGCATTATTGTTTTGATCAAATAAATGAGAAATGCATATCTAAAATTCCATGGGACGGAGTTTTAAGTCATATGATTTGGAATCACATGATTTATGCAAATCTTATTTACTTGGATCAAGACATCTTTTACTATGATTGGTTAAAAGGATAATGTCTTAATTGACCCAATACATTTCGATGTGTATGGTGCATTAAGAAGAAATGCTAAAAGAGAATTTTGGTTATACTTGGTAAAACTATTCAAAAATTATGATTGGATCATGATGATGAATAATTAAACCAAGAATTTGACAGTCATCATTAAAGTTGTGAAATGGTTTCACAAAAATTAACTTCACTAAGAATATCATTCTAAATGATATGTCTGCGTGGAAGTATAAGAACCTTATTGGATACGGTTCGTTGGATGACAAAGTCAAAGTGATCTTCCATTATTTATTTTGGGGTTATGTATTTAAAACCGCTATGATTATACTAATCTGAATTCCATCAAGAGAGGTTAAATGGTGAAAGAAAACTCGGTTTGTCTTTCATAAAGATTTAAGATAGTGAGACGCTTTTGGAAAGGAATTGTTTGGGACACACTCACATTTAAATCTAATAAATATATTTTCATGGGATATCCTAAGGAAACTTGAGGATAAAATTTTACTCATGAGAAACAAATGGTTTGTTGCTTATGATGATACTTTTCTAGATAAAAGGTTTATCTCTAAAAGAATCAGTGGGAGTAAAATGTATCTCGAATGGTTCGAGACCTAGAAAATATATTTTAACCTAAGATGGAAGTTGAACAAGTTTTCACAAGGAGTCGTGAAAAGTCTGTTCAAGATATACAAATACTTGCAATACATGATAGGATACAATCTATTAGTAGAAATATTGGATATTTCGAAATAGAAAGTATTGAGGTAAAGTTCATTTAGAATGAAGTATTTACCACCTATCAAAGATGCAATATCAACTCCACATTTAGATTAATGGCTTGGAGTCATAAAATCTAAAAGGCAATTCATGTATAATAATCAAGTTTGGAACTTGATAATTCTAACCTAAGGTGTAAAAACCAAAGGAGATGAATGACTTTTCTTGGAGAAAAACTTACATGGGTAGCAATAAACTTATTAGAATTTTCATAGTCACATGTTCATATTTGGAATATGAAATTTGGCAAAATGATGTCAAAACAAGCGTTCCTCAACGGGAACTCACTTAAGGATGTATTGGATACAACCTAAAGGTTTTGATAGTCAAGAAAATTCTAAAAGGTATGAAAGTTGCGAAGATTCATTGGATGGATTGAAGCAATCTCTTGGGAGTTGGAATCTCCGTTTTGATAAGTCATAGAGCTTGGCTTGATCAAGAACGAAGATGAATCTTGTATATACAAGAAGATTAGTGGGAGCATGGTGCTATTCCTTATCTAATATGTGGATGACATATTGCTCATTGGAAACGACATTCCTACACTTTAATCTGTAAAGATTTGGTTAAGAAACTGTTTCGCAATGAAGAATATGGATGAAGCATAAGTCATTGGCATTAAGATCTATAGAGATAGATCAAGGAAGCTAAATGGTTTAAAGCCAATGTACATACATTGACAAAGTCATAAGAAGATTTCACATGGAAAATTCTAAGAGAGGACATTTGTCAGTGTTACATGGAGTTTCTCTAAGCAAGACTCAATGTCCTAAAGACAAAAGATGAGCATAAGAAAAACGAATGAGATGCCATTTGCTTCGGCAATTGGATCCATGATGCCATGATAAGTACTAAGCCGGATATATCTAAATGCTTGGAGCATGACGAGTAGATATTAATCCGACAACCGGTGAGAATCACTGGATGGCTGTGAAACAATTCTTAAAGTACTTAAGAAGGACTAAAGATTTGTTTTGATCTATGGAGGGATGGAAGATGATCTCGTCGTATATGAGTACACGGATGCATACTTCCAAACTGACAAAGATAATAGAAAAATCGCAATCGAGTTTTATAACTAATGGTGAAGCTGTAAGTTGGAATGGTTCCAATCAGAGTACAGTCACTAATTCTATGACTAAAACTAAGTATATCGCTGCATAGGATGCTGCAAAGGAAGTTGTTTGGATTAAGAAGTTCATTGGTGAACTTAAGATGGTTCCTAGTATTGCTAATCCAATAGACCATATTAGTGATAAATAGTGGTGCTATTGATCAAGCAAAGGAACCAAGAGCACATCCCAAATCCAAACACATACTTAGGCGTTCTCTTATCGTTCGAGAAATCGTTGATAAGGGAGACGTACATATATGCAAAGTACCTACTGATGATAACGTTACGGACACACTAAACAATGGGACTTCCACAAGCTAAGACATGATGGTCATGTTAGGTCCATGGGTATTGGATACCTAGGGAATTGGGCCTAGGGCAAGTGGCAGATTGTTGGTGTTGGTGCCCTAGGCACGTTTGTTAAACGTTGTATAAGTTATCATTTTATTCATGATGATAAAGAGATAATAAGATTATTATTGTTGCTCATGTTTGCTTATAATAATCTCCGTCCCTAGAGCTTGTTAAGCACTAGTATAAAGGCTAAATGATCATGGGATGATCATGTTAGATTTATGGGTACTTGTTTGGAACAAGGTACTGGACATGACCCGCGGTATGAGATTTATGTCATGGTCGATGTCATATATAAATCTCATATTAGTTATGTCATTTGAATCCTTAGACATGAAGTTATTATAGTCTTCCACTTGATGAACATTATGTTTGACATATTCAAATGCTACCTTAACACGGTAGTTATAAAGGGTATGATTGGCATGATTGGATTCACGTAGGGAAGAATAATAAGCCAAATGGATTTGTCCCTCTTCGGAGAGATGTCAAGCTTGGGCCCCTCGAAGGAATAATGTTGGTGAAATGTTTGGCCAAACCCAAATGGATTGATTGGATCAATGTCATTTGGATTATCAACATATTCGGAATCGAGAAAGTATTGAACAATACAAGTTGACTTGTTGACCATGACTTGTGTTCAATGACATCGGAGACAAAGGGATTATGACATGTTCTAAAAGGAATGCGAACTTGTATCTAGTTATACTATTTGGGTAGGTATGACGGTTTGCTAGAACCTAATCATATCTTATGGGTTCATGTTTGGGCTCATTGCCAACTTAGTGTAATCCTAGAGGGTCACACACGAATAGAACGAATCGTAAAGGACTAAATTGGAATTATGGAAGAATGTCAGATTTTGGCTCTGGCACGGTCGTGCGCCTTAAAATGGCACGGCCGTGCCATAAATCCAAACCAAGGCAAAACCTGTCGGCATGTTTGGCACGACCGTGCCAAGAAGACAAGCACGACCGTGCCGAAAATGGTCGATATGGGGGAATCATGCGGACCTGATGGCACGACCGTGCCAGTTTGTAGGGCACGACCGTGCCAGTCAAGTCGGTCAGAATTCCTTGTTGCCTAATTTGGTGACGGGATTTAGGTTTCGTAAGTCCTTAAGGGTTAAGGATTAGGACCTATAAAAGGATCCTTTTAGCAGCCGTTAGACACATGATGATGAGTGCCTTCATAAGGTTTTGAGAGGCTATTTTCTTGTTCTAAGATCCCAAAAGTGAAGAACAAGAATATTCATAATTCCATATAGTTCTTACAATTGTGAAAGCGTGTTTCATAATTTGGTCTAGCAACCAAGATCAAGTGTTCTTGATATTCGTTCGTGGTGTGGATACCGCTAGAGGGTGAAACTTATCATCTTCATAGTTCGTGATTCTTTCTTTGTTCGTGATCAAGATTTCAAGCCTCCATCGAATTCAAGGTTGCAAAATCAAAGGCATCAAGGGTTAGTATTCTAGTATTCATTATGTTGTATTTGACTTAATCATATGAATGGATCTATGGGCTTTGGGTTTCATAAATTTTAAATGCTTATTCCGCTGCGCATGTTACTACGAAACCCAACAACTTCTCCCTCACAGAATGAATGTGCCAATGGGGCACCACCCACTGAATGTCGTCAGTCACCATCTCCGCCAAATACTTTTCCCAACCTTTGAGAGTCATGCCCTCAAACCGCTCCGCCATGCCTCTAATGCGGTGCATCCATGGGGCCACCTTCAGAGAAGCCGCCGGCTTATTCACTCGAAGCCTCTCTTGCAACCACATGGTCAAAAGCCTATCACTACCACAAGGCATCCCACCATAAGCCGTGAGATGGGGAATCCCACAGATCATCTCCCCAAGAATGGCCGGTACAATGTCATAACCTAAGCGAGCCGAATTCACCATGCCCAAACACCCCTCACTAGCAAATCCAACCTCAGAAGGGAAAAGAATAGAGGCAAACAGACATATTGTAAGATGGTCCAAAGAATGGTCAGAAGTCACGTCCATGTGCATAAAATGTTGTGGCATCCAAGAAAGGTCAACATAGCCGCCCCTAGCATACCTATCAAAATCCTCCACGGGCACGCCAAAGGTCATCAACTTGTCCCTCAAGCAAATAAAGTCAAAAGGCAAGGCAACTTTTCCCTTCCCTTCGTAGCCACATAATGCCGCGATATCCTCATAAGTGGGTGTCATCTCGTTGAATGAAAAGTTGAAGACATGAAGGGTATCATTCCAAAATTTCCCATAGGCTTGCAAAAGGTTGGTATTGGAGTTCATGTACAAAAGTGACCAAAGACACTTTATCCCATACCGTTCCTCAAGTTTCCTACGACTAGAACCAGGAAGTTTGGCAACCCACTTCTCCAAAGAGGTTATAAAGACTTTTTTCTCAAGACTTGTGATCCTAGCCTCATGATCCATGGCAAAGAGCAAGCAAATTGGTAAAAGGAACTCAAAAAACTGCTCAAAAGATTGCTGATACGTTTTTGTGGCTGCAAAGGGTTCATTAAATAGGGTACGGACTCCCATTCTTGCCAGGAAAATGAAAACCAGAGACGGCGGCAGACTTGGCCACGCGGCCACAATTGTCCTCGGCCACGCGGCCACTATTGTTCTTGGCCACGCGGCCGACCTTGCCTTGGCCACGCGGCCACTCTTGCCCCCATGCAGAAATCACAGATCGTTACTCCTACTCCGCAACAGATCCATGCAAACGACGTACCTGTCCCTCCCCGAGGCTCATGCATTGTATAGAATTAGGAGCATTGTAAAATAATTAGTTTGTACAGATAGGTTGTCACAAAATCATTCTATTTTTAGTTCATAAATATATTTACATGCATGTTAAATGTTTGTCCAGTACATATTTGTCTCTACTAGCTAACAGTGTAGGAAATAAAGATGGAAAGAGGGTCCCCGCCTAATCAGAATCCTCCTCCGTGGTGTCTCCACGCCGCGCTAAAGCTCGAGAGCTACCGGCACCCGAACTCCGTCCACGGACCGCTCGACCACCAGTGTGAGAAGAGCCAGCACCGTTCGGAGACCGCTCACGACGCTGGGGTGACGCAACGTCGTCCCTCTGACAAGTACATGAATGGTACGCCTCCCTCAGTAAGCGCATCAACACGTTCTCCCGCCGAGCTGAACGGATATATGCCTCCCGAGTCACCTGAAAGGGAAACCAAGGCAATGATTACAATACAGAGAGAAATAAGTGTGTGCGAACGTGACTAATATAAAGCACAAAGCCGTACCCCAGCGTCGGGCGGAGGAATGAATGTCTCCTCAACAAGATCTGCATCAGTCGGCTCTAAGCTAAGCTCCACCTCCCGGCCGCCCCTCATCACTCTCACGCTACTCGAGCGAAGGGTCATGTCAACCAAAGGCCGACTCCGACCAACATAACGGGCCGAGCTCGATCCCTCTCCCGATAACATCCTAGCCCGAACCTGAGGGCTGATCAACCGAGTCTGCACATAGCCGGCATAGTCGTCACTCCCCCTGTAATGCTCTGCCGGAGTGGGATCCAAGAAAGTTGCCAACCTCGCAGGATGGAGCATATCCCGAGGAGGGTCGTAAGGAGCCCACGGTAACGCACCAGCCCTATGCTGATGAACCACCCTCTCTCTGAGATAAATAGCCTCCCCAGTGAGACCCACAAGCAGAACCCTAGAAGCGGTCAACTCCACTACATAAGGACCGACCGACGCCTCATTGGCCGGACTCCATGGGTAAAATCTAACCCCGACAGGCTCAGACATCGCGAACACCCTCCTCAGATCAGCAGCATCCACCGTCTTCCTGTCCCGGTTCCTGCGGGGAGGAGCCCTGTTGCCCTTGCACCAGTACGACATGATGGGAACAACCTTGTTGGCACTCATCACCAACTGAAAAGGGGCGACACCGAAGATCTCGTACACCCAAGCCTGTGCATACAATGAAAGAGACATTTCAGACCAAAAGATAGAGCAGAAATCTCAACAAGTGAAAAGAAGAGCAGTCAAGAGCATACCTCAAATAAGAACTGAAACCCGTCAAAGGCCGACGAGCTAGCCCTCGAGCAATGATCCAATGCCCGGTAAATCTCAGCCAAACCGGCTCCACCCCAAGAAATCCCACCGACTAGGTCCAAGTCCACAAAAGCCCCTAACAGTGAGTACCTGCAGACAGTAGCCCCACTGGGAAACAAGATCTTTGAAAAGCTGTACCATAAGAACAGCCGGACCAAGCAATCCAAATCATACTCTCCCCTACCAAAGTCCTCAATAGCCATCTCCACCAAACGGTTCACCTTCCCGGCCTCCACTCCATAACCCTTGACACCTCCTCCCAGATCAGTGTCAACCCCCAACAGAGCCTGTCTATAGTCCCGCCGTTCCGCCAAGCTCTCATCAAAAGGCAAAGGGGTAGCAGTGAACCTCAACCCCGTGATGGCCGCAAAATCCGTCGGCGTGATGGTAATCTCTCCCCAACTGAAGTGGAAGGTATGGGTGGTGTCCCACCAGAACTCCCTGCACACCTCTATCACCGCCGCCACCTTCAGGGTGCCCCCAACCATGCGGACACTATCAAAGAATGGGCCAAACCCCATAGCCTCAATCCGAGGGCGCAAACCGCCCGGTCCCTCCGGCAGAGACGCCCACAGTTTGCCCACAGTCACTGTGGACCCACGAGCCTTGATCCTCTGCAGGTAAACACAGCACAGGTATGTTACACTCATAGCAATTTACATTTCTAGCAATCTACATTTCTAGCAAATTACGATTCTAGCAATATATATTTTGTACAAAAGTGCGAAAAAATGTGAAAATGAGAGGAGCGAAAATTTGAAATTTACCTCTCGTGTCTCCGGAAGGCCCATCGACCAGTGACGCTCCGAGTCGATGTAGAAATCATAGTCTTGATCAAATGTTGACCGAAGAAGGCCGACCCGAAAGTTCCGAGTCGCCGCTCGTGGTCTCAAACCGCCCCGTGGTATCAAGGGCGCCGCTTCAAAACCCGCTCCTGGGTCAGCCCCTACATTTTCCTCACCTTGAGGATTGTCACGCCACTGTTCTTGTCCTTGTTGTGGAGGCACATATCCACCTTGGCCCGAAAAACCCCCAAACAAGGCTTCGTTAATCCAATCCGCCATATTATCCGAAGTATCCAAAGTAAAATCCTCAAAAATTACCAAATCCTAGCTTTTTCTCACTAAAACTCAATTTTCTCTCTCTAACTCGGCAACAATGGTGGAAGGAGGAAGAAGGAAGAAGAAAATAAGGAGAAGAGGGAGGGTTTCTGGTGATGTGACCAAGGAGTCAGCCCGCACGCGATCTTGGCCACGCGGCAACTTCTGTCCTCGCAATCCTAGCCGTCAGATCAGCGATCCGCGTGAAGGAGATCTGACCACTCAGTGTCCTTGGCCACGCGGCCACTATTGCAATTCAGTGACCTTGGCCACGCGGTCAACCTTGTCCCTTCAGATAAAATCCCATTTTTGCCCCTGATCTTTTCCCTTTGATTCATTTTAGGTGCCCTTAGCACTATTTTGACTGATATTCGTTATCTTTGGGAACGGAAAGCCCCTTAAAATTTCCATTCTTCACCAAATATTTGCTTAGGATTCGTATGATTGCAGAGACTTCGGCGCCTCTATGTCATACGCATCCTAGATCGATCGTGATTGGCAGAAACCCAGGCGTTTCTAATTGCGAGAGATCCAGCATCTATTACTTTAGCGCGATCGGCAGGAGCCCGGGCGATCCTGATTGCGTTTACCATTCTATCTTGGGATTATTTAGACGACGTAGTCTTTATTTTTCCCAAATAATGTCATTGCTTACGAATGTTCGTTCTTCATACAAGATAGTATCCGTAGGTTTATTATCCGCAGCAGAAGTTCGATGTCTCGTCTTTCCCCAATATCTTCGAACTACGACCGGCTTGATTCCTCTGAGGATACGTAGGAAGCCTGAAAAGGTTCAGCCACCCGACCGCCTTGGTCATTTCCTATCCACTCTGAACTACGACCGGCTTGATTCCTCCAAGGATACGTAGGAAACCTGAAAAGGTTCAGCCACCCGACCGACATGGTCATCTCTCATCCCCGGCAGATGCATTTTCCCACAGATCAGACTTCTCCCCAGCAGAAGATGTTGCTCCCCACCGGTGGACAATCGTTCCCAAAGGTGTTGGACTTGAAGCTTTCTTCAAAGTGAAAGTATTAAGTGTGGTAAATGTTGAAACTTATAGTGTTGTTAAAATCAAATTTCGTCCCATGAATATTGGGAAGTTTGTTATCGATGAAGGATGTTCCAAAGGTGTTGCTCAGTCCCTACATAAATGTTTATGTTCCTACATTAAATGTCTATTCAAATTACGGTAAAAGAATACATTTACCGCCGTAATGGTTGTTGTAAAAAATTTGAGCTCATTTCCAGTTCAAATTTTGTACTCCTTCCGTCCCGGATTGAGGTTGTTATTCCGATTTCACATGAAGCTTAAGAAAAACTAATTGTTGTGAGTATGAAAAAGTTGGAGAGATAAAGTGGGTAGATAACTTTTTTTTTTGTGTAAATGACAAGTGAGTCAAATAGTCAATTTTAAGTAATAAAACATCTAAAAACCTTTGTTTTGGACAAACTAAAGAGTAAAGTAAGAACCTAAGTTTAGGAAGAAATGAGTATTCAGAGAATGGTGGCTTTGGAAGTTGGTAAGTTGAGAGTTGAGACAAAATATTAATAGGAGTCATCTTTACCTCACCATTTTCATAACCAATCGGATGAGCACTATTATATCTTTAAACCTGGTCCAAATGTATGAAATAAAACAACTAACAAGTCTCTTGAAATAAACATATATCAGTATATCTGAACCATATACAGACAAAATTGTTTTTGCTTTGGAAAAATGATAATGAAAAGTATCATGTTTCTTCTGACTCATGCAAGTGCAATGACCACCGTGCAAGTCCAATTACCAGTAAACATATGGTCTTCCCATTAACATTAACACCATCTTAATGTTTTAGAAATAAAGAATTGTGTTGTGTGTCAAGTATGTACAAATTGCAATGTCGTATGAGTTCTTTTCTTTAATTTATTTATGTTGAGGAAAAAAAATAAAAAAATTGTAAACAGCGATTGTACATATTGCAAGGTGGTATGAGTTATTATCTTTATACATATACATAGTAAATGTTTGTAATGACAATTACAAGATTACATACTCCCTCCGTCCCATTAGTTACTTCACATTTACTATTTACACACGAATTAAGAAAAAAGTTAGTGTAGTAAGTGTTGTGAGTATGAAAAGTGAGGTAGGAAAGAGAAAGTGGGGTATGGAATAGTGAATCGATTGGTGTTGTGAGTATAAAAGTAAAATAGGAGTGAGAATTAGTGGATGGAATAGTAAAGATTGTTTGCCATTTTAGAAAGTGTGAAGTAACTAATGGGACGCCTAATGATGAAATTGTGAACTAACTAATGGGATTGAGGGAGTATGCATTTTTGCCACCAAAATTTACAAAAGGTTATGTCCCTTAAAATTAAATTATAACACTCATTTAAGGACGGAGGAAGTAATATTTTTTTCCCAATTTTGTGACATTATTTATACTAACAATTTAAATTACAGTAAAATTATACAATTACCGCCGTGCAACGCATGGGGTTAGAACTAGTAACTTTTACTCAAGACATCAACTGTTTGTGAAAGGTAATAATTGATAAAAAGTGGCCAATTTTTCAATTTTATGTTTTTACTATGTCCCAAGCTAGTTAAAGAAGAGTGGAATTGGCCATAGCATTTAAGCATCTGAAAAAAAGAGAGGAAGGAGTGAGTGAGTGAGTGAGTGAGTGAGTGAGTGAGGGAGGGAGCAATTTATATAGTCTGGTAATAGTGTTCTGCTGCGCTTAGGTTGGTTTTGGTAGGGATTTTGCCTTTTTCCTCACTTTACTTTACAGCGGGCAACGGTGACGGACGCCGGAAAGCGGTTTATCAGAGGCGGTTTAGAGGTAGACTTAAGCGGTTTTACAACTCCGGCGCATTTCTCGCTGTTTTGTCACTATTCTAGGGCGATTTTTGTTGTTTTTATGTGCTATCTATCGGTTTGGCGGTCATCGTTTATGGATCTAGGCTTTTCCGGCTTTATCTTACTGTTATTGTTCGGATCTGTACCTCGATTTTTATGTTTGTGAATTCTGGTAGGAGTTTTTGCTTGTGCAGCGACGTCCTCAGTTGTCTGTTTGGTTGATCGGAGCTTAATCGTGTTGCTGTTTGTGGTTTCCTGTTGCTTGTGGTTAGATTTTCTTTGAATGCTTTTGCTTTCAGTTTCCGTTGATTTTTCGATATTAATATATATTTTACTCTGCATTTTTTTGTTTTTCTAGTTTTAGGCTTGAGACTTTTAGTAAGTACATGTTTGCTAGTGTAATTTGTTCGTTGTTTTGCTATAATGACGATGACTAGGTTGTTATTTCGTTTATTCATTTAACCGAGTACCATGTCTACTGTGTTACTCTTTAATTTTGCCCCTTACATGAGTTCATAAATATGTTGAGGATTAATTTTAGAACTGATTTTGGCTATATGTCTTGTGTAAACTGATGGTTATCAGCTATTCTTTTTGTTTTCAGTATGTGGTATTTAATGTTCTCGTTAGCAACACTTATATTTTTGTTTTTCTTTCCCTGTTTATCAAATTGTTTTCTTAGTCATATATTCTATTTATGTTTGATTTAGTGGTTCCTTTTGCATCAATCGATTATGCTCGTATCTGACTTACTTAGATTATCTATGTCATTATTCAATGTGACGTCAAAGAATTTGCTATCTGGGCTTTGTTACCAATTTTAGCTGAGTTGATACATTGGTGTGTTTTGTATTTACACCCACACACACATATTACAACATTCCTACCCTACTGCTATTAAGTTGGTCTGAGCTTCTGATTGGATGTAGTTTAAGGTACTAAGTGGTATGCATTATGCTTGTTGTAGCTTGCATCATGGTGAGGAAGAGGAGAACTGAAGTTCCAGGAGGCGGTGAGAGCTTACAGCCTCAGGAGAGTGGTAGTGGGGGTGGTCAAAGGCCATCTACTCAGCAGCAGGAAGGTGGCAGTGGACGTGGTGGTGGGGGTGGTCAAAGGCCATCTACTCAGCAGCAGGAAGGTGGCAGTGGACGTGGTGGTGGGGGTGGTCAAAGGCCATCTACTCAGCAACAGGAAGGTGGCAGTGGACGTGGTGGTGGGGGTGGCCAAAGGCCACCTGCACAACAGCAGCAGCAGCAACATGGTGGCTATCAACAAGGAGGTGGGAGAGGCTGGGCTCCACAGCCTGGAGGTTATGGTGGAGGACGTGGTGGGGGAGGACCCCAACGCGGTGGAATGGCCCCGCAGCAGTTCTATGGCGGGCCTCCTGAGCAACATTATCAAGGCAGAGGCCAACAGCAGCATCCAAGAGGTGGTGCACCATCCCAGCGCCGCGGTGGAGGGTCTACTTATTCTGGTGGACCGTCGAGCCCATCAATTCCCGAGCTGCACCAAGCAACCCAGGCTCCCCATCAAGCTGGGATAACGACTCAGCCCATAGCATATGGGAATCCACCTGCAGAGGTGGTTCATAGCGAGCCTTCTGGTTCCTTTTCCACACAGCCACCAGCTGAGGCTACACCCACACCGTCAGAAGTGACACAGCAGCTTCAAACTCTCTCTGTGCAGCAAGAAGAGTCTTTAAGTCAGGCTATTCAACCTGCCCCTGCCTCAAGCAAGTCGATGCGATTCCCTCTTAGACCTGGCAAGGGTAGCACCGGTATTCGGTGTGTTGTAAAGGCTAACCATTTTTTCGCAGAATTGCCAGACAAGGATTTGCATCAGTATGATGTAAGTTCATTTAACCTGGTGTATTCAACATTATCATTTGTATCATTTTTTTTTCTTGTTTTAACGTTGGACCCCTTCCTGATGGTAGGTTACAATTACACCTGAGGTCCAATCACGTGGTGTTAATCGTGCCGTGATGGAGCAGCTGGTTAAATTATACAGAGAATCTCATCTTGGTAGGCGGCTTCCTGCATATGATGGAAGAAAAAGTCTGTACACGGCAGGTCCTCTCCCCTTTGTTACAAAGGAGTTCAAAATCACTCTTATTGATGAAGATGATGGGTCGGGCAGTGCCAGGTTTTGCTTCTAGTCTTTCTTTCTCTTAACGAACGAAGCTGTACCATATACTGTAGTGACCTGTTTCTTGTACTCTTCTATGGTTGCAGGAGGGAAAGGGACTTCAAAGTTGTGATAAAACTGGCTGCACGTGCCGACCTGCATCATTTAGGAATGTTTTTACAGGGAAAGCAGGCTGATGCACCTCAAGAAGCACTTCAAGTGCTTGATATTGTTCTGCGCGAATTACCAACTTCTAGGTACAAATAATGAACTGCTCATGTTATGGTCGGTTTTCATTAGTTTGGTGCATGTTTATTGTGTATACCTAATTGTTGTTTCCAATATGATCTTATACAGGTATTGTCCTGTGGGACGTTCTTTTTATTCCCCTGATTTAGGTCGAAGGCAGCCATTGGGTGAGGGATTGGAAAGTTGGCGTGGTTTTTACCAAAGTATACGTCCTACTCAGATGGGATTGTCCCTAAATATTGGTACGACTGTGATAGCCTGTTTTTTATAGTAGTGCATAATTTTTCATTGCCATTGAGTGTATATTGGTGTTATATCTAACCATAACAACATTAACAAGGTCTATTGGTGCAGATATGTCATCCACTGCTTTTATTGAACCGCTGCCTGTAATTGAATTTGTAACTCAGCTCCTCAATAGGGATGTCTCGAGGCCTTTGTCTGATTCTGATCGGGTTAAGGTATGCTAGTTCGCTGCTCCATTCATTATTATTATACTGTGATTCTCATTTTTATACAATAGTAGCGCCTTCTTCTGATCTAAGCCATCCTCATTTTCTTGGTCTCACTCTGTACCAATTATTGTGATTTTTAGTTTTTCATTGGCTCACGTATGGTTAAATTATTTAGTCATAGTTGATCGCTATCTTTCCTTGTTTCATCCAATGACTCTTACCCAATTGAGGTTTCCAGTTAAATTGGATAATGTATCTTGTCTCTGTAAATGAAGCTTCACTTGGCAGAAAGTATGTTGCTTGCTTGCAGTTCAGCAGTCATAAGTGCCTTCTCATTTTTTTTCCTCGTTTTGAATCAGATTAAAAAGGCTTTGCGAGGAGTGAAAGTTGAAGTTACACACCGGGGAAACATGCGGAGAAAGTATAGAATATCTGGACTAACATCTCAGGCAACACGTGAGCTGACGTAAGAATTAATCTAGTTTGTGACCTCTATTGGATTATTTATTTTACTCTTGACTGGATCGTTAGGCGGAGTGCCGTATGTGGTTACATTCTGACAACTTTTTTTGTTCAGCTTTCCTGTTGACGAAAGGGGCACAATGAAGTCGGTGGTGGAGTATTTCCGGGAGACCTATGGATTTGTTATCCAACATATCCAGTGGCCTTGCTTACAAGTTGGAAATAGTCAGAGGCCTAATTATTTACCGATGGAGGTTTTTGCCTAATTTTTACTGTCTTGGGGTAATCTATTGTGTAGTATGCATGCTAATGTTTTCAGTGTCTCAGGTTTGCAAGATTGTGGAAGGTCAGAGGTACTCTAAGAGATTGAACGAGCGACAAATTACTGCGCTGCTGAAGGTTACCTGTCAGCGTCCACAAGAAAGGGAGTTTGACATTCTTCGGGTTTGTTTTTGAGCAACTCTCTGACAAGTATTCACGATTTTTTTGGAGTAGCACATTGTGTAGTGCTGTTATCCAAGTGTGGCATGTTTAAGTTGCATCTTTGACACACTTGCATTGACTTGCGTAGGCTTTCCGGTAGTTTGATTTATTTTCAATACATGAGTTATCACATTTACTCGCTATCCGAACAGCCTGTATTTTTTTTGGTCTCCATATTTTATCTTCTGGGGTTTGTAGTATAGATAAGTGTGTGTAATGGCCATTTAAATTTAAGCAAAAACATTATCATTGCGTGAATATTAAGATCGAGGCTGTTTTGAAGATTTTAACTTAAAATATTCGATGATGATTTTCTCCAACTGTGAAGTTGTTTGTGTGCAGCTTTGAATGTCTAGTGGGGATATTTTTTCTTTACTTGCGTGTATAAATCAACATTTCTAGGGCACCTAAAACCACTGTTATTGATAATCTATGAGTTGCCCTTATGACTTGAGCTTATATATCTTAGTGTTTTTTTTTTAAACATATTCTAAATGATGTTTTTTATTGATTCCTGTAAATCTTGACTGTGATTCTTGTGATGATAAGTTCCTGGCACTTTACACATTGCATATCTATGATAGATGGTTGTGCATTACTTGAGAGGTGTTCACTCTGAGCTCGATAGAGTATGTTCATGACTTGTGTATTGTTAATCACTTGGTATGTTCTGATTTTTAGACGGTCAGTCACAATGCTTATAACGAGGATCCTTATGCCAAGGAGTTTGGGATTAAGATTAGTGACAAGCTAGCATCTGTTGAAGCTCGTATTTTGCCTGCTCCCTGGGTATGTGATTTTTCATATCTGCTCTGTTTAAGATCATCATCTTTATCTAATTGATAACTTCTTTGGGTTCAGCTCAAGTACCATGATTCAGGTCGAGAAAAGGATTGTCTACCTCAAGTTGGTCAATGGAATATGATGAACAAGGTAATTTTTAATGTGATAATTAGTGTATCATAACACTTACAAGTTTTGTCCTTATATTTCTTTTTTCCTTTTAATGGATAGGTGTGCTTTCTGTTATGATCATTGTGTTAGTTTTAGCATATTATCCAACAGCATAAAGAAAGTCCCTTTTCACACTTTTATAGTTATTTTGTTTAATGGAAGCAGCCTCTTGCATATTAATGCAAGCTAAGGTTTGCCTACAGTTTCACCCTTGTGGGGACCTTTTCCCGGACACTCGCTATTCGGGGCTGCTTCGTGCACCGGGCTGCCCCTTAATCAAATTCAGTTACTTTTAGTAAGTGCAAAACCATCACCATTGTTGGAACATGAATATGTTTAGCTAAAGGGCTGAGATTGCCTCATATTCTAAGATGCCTCATTTCTCTTTCAGTTGTTCAGTAAGCTATACTCCCTCCGTCCCACACCAATGGGCACTTTTGGTCAAACCTACTTGAACTTTGACTAACATTTTATGCTAAATAATTTATCTAATAAAAATTTAAAAATAGTCATTGATAATGTTTCTATTACTAATTTAGCAACTTTTTTTAAATTTTTATGAAGATTAGTAATTTAGCATAAAATGTTAGTCAAAGTTCAAGTTGGTTTGACCAAAAGTGCTCATTGGTATGGGACAGAGGGAGTATAAATCATTTTTTTAGGGAGTGGTCAAAAGAGCCTAAATGCAGCCACCATAATTGAAATGCAGAAATTTATGTCACATGTTTCATTACTTTATATTTTAGTTTCTATTATACTCCCTCCGTCCCAAAAAGATAGTCTCATTTTGATTTTTTATGGTCAACAAAAATGAACTTTGACCAAACATTGGTGTCAATCTAATCATCACAATAAAATTCTAAAATGTGTTTTTGATAAATCACTTAATGATTAATTAATTACAACTTTTAGAATTTCACTAGAATGACTAGATCGACACCAATGTTTGGTCAAAGTTTATTTTTGTTGACAATAAAAAGTCAAAAATGGACTATCTTTCTGGGACAGGGGGAGTATTATGTATTGTCATTTAGTAAAGGGCAATGCTAGGGGCACAAAAAGATGGATACAAAATGCGGCGGTGATATTTTATTGGTTGCATCAATTGTGGACCCCCCACACTTTAATTAAAAGTACCAACAAAATCATGACACATAATATTGTGGCATTTTTTTGTGACATTAGTATTACCCTTTAGTAGATATTGACAATCTTGGCTGTCGCGGTTCCTTTATCACATGCTGAAGCTATTTTTTTGGTACAAATCTGTTATTTAGCATTTTGTCTTTCTTGTTGTCTTCAATCATGCTCATTTTTCTTTATTTTGTATCCTTCATAAAATTTATTTCCACCCCCAAATTTACATAAAAATGACATTGTCAATTTGGCAGAAAATGGTCAATGGAGGAACCGTGAATAGCTGGATCTGCATCAATTTCGCACGAAATGTTCAAGATAACCTCGCACGTGGCTTTTGTAGCGAGCTTGCTCAGATGTGTATGACATCCGGAATGGTATTACGAATAAATTCTCCTTTATAGTTATGTTTTATACCTTGGACAACTCCTACAGCATGGCCTTGAAAACTGTGGGTTTTATATGTCTAGGTTTTCAATCCGGAACCTGTGTTACCAGTGCTGGGTGCTCGTCCTGATCAGGTTGAAAGGGTTCTTAAAGCTCGTTTCCATGACGCAATGACTAAACTCCAGCCCCCCAGAAAGGAACTTGATTTGCTAATTGTCATACTCCCTGACAATAATGGCACTCTTTATGGTATCTTGTGTTAATCCACCTCAGTGTTTTTCTATTTATCTCTATCAGTTTTGAAGGGAGCTTGCTCAGATGTGTATGACATCCGGAATGGTATTACGAATAAATTCTTGATGATTTTTTTTTTTGTCTACTCCCCAGGTGATCTGAAACGTATTTGTGAGACAGACCTGGGCATAGTTTCCCAGTGCTGCTTGACAAAGCATGTTTTCAGGATGAGCAAACAATACCTGGCGAATGTAGCTTTGAAAATCAATGTCAAGGTTGGAGGAAGGAACACCGTACTGGTAGATGCCTTATCAAGGCGCATACCTTTAGTCAGTGATGTGGCTACTATCATCTTTGGTGCTGACGTTACTCATCCCCACCCCGGGGAGGATTCTAGTCCTTCAATTGCTGCTGTATGCCACCGTTTTTCTTTTTGCCTATGTGTTCATTCCTTTTCTTGGTTGATTTGGTTGTTGTCACACAATCTGATGACATTTGATTGACCGGTCAATGCAGGTTGTTGCTTCTCAGGATTGGCCTGAGATTACCAAGTATGCTGGACTGGTTTGTGCACAAGCCCATCGCCAAGAGCTCATCCAAGATCTGTACAAGACTTGGCAGGATCCCAATAGAGGGACTGTTTCTGGTGGCATGATCAAGTAACTCTTTCTCTGTCCCTCTCTCTCTCGCACACACACAAGCATGCAAACATAGAAGAGAACTATGATGCTCGGACTCGGGTACGAGTGTCTGACATGGAAACGGATCCGAGTGTAGGATCCTCCAAAATTTTATGATTTTACACTAATGTAGTGTAAAATAGCCACACCCACACCCATGTCGTGTCATGTCGACACGGGTACAACAAGTTTAATTTGAGAGTCCGAGCATCACTGGAAGAGAACTGGAAAGGAAGAAATCTAAGCTTTACACAGCTCGCTTTTGGTGGTACTGTTCTGGATGTTCATTTTACTCTTGCTCATCTACTTTCTCTATTTGTATCAATTAGGGAGCTCCTTATATCTTTCCGTAGAGCAACTGGTCGTAAGCCAGAGCGAATAATCTTCTACAGGTATTGCTATACTTCTCTTCAAGAATTATATGCTTACTTGTTAAGTTGAGTTTAGGGGGTACTATATTCAGTGCTTCTGACACTAAAAATTCTGTAGGGATGGAGTCAGCGAAGGACAGTTCTATCAAGTCCTGCTTTATGAACTTGATGCAATTCGCAAGGTAAACAGTCATTTCTTAGAATCATGTTAGTATTTCTGTAATCACATATTAGTAATCGATGGAACCTTACTTTTGCGCCTCCTATTCATACAACACGCGTACAGGCTTGTGCATCTTTGGAGTCGAATTATCAACCTCCTGTGACATTTGTTGTGGTTCAAAAACGACATCATACCAGGCTGTTTGCTAACAATCATAATGACAAGCGTTCTGTTGACAGAAGCGGAAATATACTGCCTGGTATGCTGATCCCACACACCTTTCCTTTTTGAATAGGTATTTTATTTATAGTTAACCGTTACCAACATGATCCCCTGTTGTATGGAATCTACAGGTACTGTGGTTGACTCTAAGATCTGTCATCCTACTGAGTTTGATTTCTACTTGTGCAGCCATGCTGGCATTCAAGTACGCATACCTTATTATACTAAACGTTTTTTCTTTTTTACCGGTTAAGATATTGGGTCATGTGGTTGAATTTGATTCCTTGTTTTTTGTGAACAGGGTACTAGCCGACCAGCTCATTACCATGTGTTGTGGGATGAGAACAAGTTTTCAGCTGATGCTTTGCAATCCCTCACAAATAACCTCTGCTACACGTATGTCCATACTTACCATTGTACTCGAATATCTCTATTCTATACTTGTATATAACTGTAGTAACTTTTTGAGGTTTTTGATTCGTTCGTTTGATTCTTTATGCAGATACGCGAGGTGCACCAGATCTGTCTCCATTGGTACTCATCCCTCTCTCTCTCTCTCTTGGATACAAAATACACTTTTACTAATAAGTAGAAATTTTCTTCCTCATGGTGTTATTATGTATATATATATATATATATATATATAATTCATGTAATATATGTCGGTACTTTTTGTGTTATTGGGATGCAGTTCCTCCGGCATATTATGCACATCTAGCTGCGTTCCGAGCTCGATTTTACATGGAGCCTGATACATCCGACAGTGGGTCGATGACAAGTGCTGCAAATACGGGTCGTGGTGGTGGGATGGGTATGGGTGGAAGAAGCACAAGATTGGCAGGTGTAAATGCTGCTGTAAGACCCCTTCCAGCACTCAAAGAGAATGTGAAGCGAGTTATGTTCTACTGCTAGATGTGGAGTTTGGAATCTAAACAATGAGTGTGTTTGTATTTATCTATTTGCCCGATAAACAAACTAGTGACTTTTAACTTGTTGTGATGACGCATGGTACAGTTGGATTTGTGGCATATTCTCACCTGTTTAGCTGATGTTTGTTAAAACTATCAAAGAGTGCTTATATATTAAACAGTTGAGAACTAATGTGGTGATTGGTGTAGTTGGGATCTCTCTTTGAAGAGGGGTTTTATTTTCAGCTGGTTCAGTCTCGTTTCAATAGCTGAATTTGAAAGTTGGAAGGTAATTATTTTACACAAAATTTTGGAGGAAACTAGTTTCCCCCAAATGTTAAAAAAAGTCCTGTTTTGAAACTAGGTATTTAAGCAGGCTTCTTTAGGAACCGGTTCCCAAACAATTCCACGCAGCTTTTTGTGACCGGTTATATTCTCCTTCCAATGCAACGCATCATTCAAAAACAACTTTATCTTTTCTTCTTTCTCTCTTCCTCTCTCTAACCTAATCGGTGAAAACTACCGGCGTAATTTTGTCGTTCGGTTGTCAATTTCTCTCGATTTTGAAGCAATTTTTGATTGTCGTTCGTTCGTTAATTTCACTTGATTTGAAGCAAACTACCGTTTGATTTAAAGCAGAGTGAGGATGAAATCAGTAGCGAAGCCCACAACAAAGAGATCTGTATTGAAGAATAAGATGGGCGTGATGGAGGTATGTGTTGGTTTCAAGTTTTTTCGCTTGATTCTCAGTCTATTTTGTTCGCTTATTGTGTTGATTTCAAGCATTTTTTGCTCGGTTTTTATGATGCTTGATTAAGTATTTTGAGTTTGGTACTTGTTACTCAGTGATTTAAACAAGTAAAGGGAGTCTTTGTTGAACAAAGTTGAAGAAAGCTGGTAGTTCGAATGCAACATATGTCAGCAAACTAGGTCTAGAAAGGGTGTTAGTCAGTGAAATTGTAACTTGTTGTTTTGAAATCCAAACTTGTTGTTTTAAGTTATTAACTTGATGTTTTTTATGCCTAAACATGTGTATTAAGTTGTATTGAAAGCTCATGTTCAAACTGCTTGTTTCAAAATAAATTGCATAGTTATTATAATATCAAGTTTATTTGTTAAAACACGAAGTTACACTACTAAAATACCAAGTATAGATCTGATACATACAGCATAACTTGATTAACCACCAGGCTGCACTAATAAAACACTAAGTTACTGTACTAAAATATCAAGTTACAATAGTAAAACACCAAGTTACTATACTAAAACAAAACCAAGTTATATTATAAGTTGACGTTCAAAATGCTTATTTCAATAAAAATTGCATGGTTATTATAATATCAAGTTTGTTTATTAAAACACAAAGTTACACTACTAAAATACCAAGTATAGATCTGATACAACATACTTGATTAACCACCAGGCTGCACTAATAAAACACCAAGTTACTGTATTAAAACATAAAGTTACAATACTAAAACACCAAGTTACTATACTAAAACAACACCAAGTTATTCTATAAGTTGATGTCCAAAATGCTTATTTCAATAGAAAATGCATGGTTATTATAACATCAAGTTTGTATGTTAAAAAACCAAGTTACATTGCGAAAATACCAAGTATAAATCTGATACAACATAACTTGATATCCACCAGGCTGCACTAATAAAACAAAAAGTTACTGTACTAAAATATCACGTTACAATACCAAAACACCAAGTTACTATACTAAAACAACAAGTTACACCAAATCAATTCTATTTCAATTTGAGCAGTTTGAACATCTCCATTTCAATTTGAGCAGCAAACGACTACAGGATTCAAATTAAGTGTAGATTTTGTATTTTTTTGAGCCAAATGAAGATATCCATCTCTTTAAATTGATCTTCAATGTCTTTTTCAATCCCACTCTCCTCTTCTGATTCAATGACATTGTTATCCACCATCTCCATCTCCATTATCTATAAGAAGAAGATCAATTTCAATTAGATCAAATAGCTCATTCGAATATCAATTTTAATCTCAATTAGATCAAATTGATGAACAAAATGTTTAGATTCAAACATGATCAATCGTTTTTTAAGCTTCCATCTGCAACTGCAATGGCGAGAGAGAGAGAGGCGCGCGCGCACACACACACACACACAGAGATGGTGGAAGGAGGAAACAGGACTGAGAAGATGATGTGTGTGCGCTAATGTGTGTTTGGTAGGTTTTATACCCTAGTTTTAATAAGTTGAACCCTGTAATATTAAACCGGTTCATTAAAAACCGATTTCTCCTACTTTCCCTCAAAACAGAACTTTTTATAATGTTTGGGGGAAACTAGTTTCCCCCAAAACCAACTCATTATTTTATCCCCTAAACAAAACTGGACTCTATGTTGAAGAATGACTCAACATATTCCTTAAATTTGGTTGTTCGTATGAATACCCATTCGTATTCTTCTTCAACGTCTACACTATAAAAGTAGGCAGCATTGACCTTTCCTTAACGACTACTCCCTTTGTCCCAAAATGATATTCACAATTGACTATTCAAACTTTTTAAGGACTTGATTCGCTAGTCAACAATTGACTATTCAAACTTTTTAAGGATATGAACACTTGATTCACTGGTCATGTTTGATCATTTTGGGACGGAGGATGGGTATTTAAAGGTAGCTGATTAGTAATTTCAAAAGAAAGAATTGAAGGATGGGTTGTAGGGATGGCTACGGGTTGGGTACGGGTCGGGTTTGCTCAAACCCAAACCCAAACCTGACCCGCACACACAACTGCTCACACCGTACCCGGACCGACCTGAGGGGTATCAAACCCGTGCCCGGCCCGAACCCGCCCGGCTGCACATAAAAAAATAATAATAATAAAAAATCTGGGAGACAACAACACAACAACAGAAACTCAGCAAGAAGCCAAGAACACAACAAGTCTTTTATCACACTTTCACTTCACATTTTTTTTTTTCACATTCTTCCTAATTTCTGTTTAAGACATAAAGTAACACAAGAGTACAGAGTTTGGGGAAATAAGAATAACAAAATCAGAGACACACCAGGATCTAAGGCTGGGAGGCGGGTTGCCGGAGCGAAGGCTAGTTGCCGGCGCGAAGGCTGGTTGCCGGCGTGGAGGCGAGTTGAATCGGCGACTGCGAAATTGCGATGCCCTCTCACAGTCTCTCTCGGCAGTAACGGGCTAACGGCGTGGGTTTGGCGTGAAAACCCTAGATCTGAGAATACGCACAATGTGTGCGGCACACAATATATATACCAGGTTACTGAAAGTAAGGGCAGAATAGGAAAAACAATGCTAATATTGCCATGCGGGTCGGGTCGTCGGAGCTACCGAACCCGAACCCGTATCCGCCGGGTTTTGAATTTTGGTTATCAAACCCGCCCAGCTCGGGCCGAAAAGTTCCGGATACGGTTCGGTAAAATTGCCATCCCTAATGGGTTGGCTATGCCACAAGAGTCGTTCTTGTGAAAAACGCATTTTACACTAGTCTTAGTGTAAAACGTGTTTTCCAGATAGAAGGGTTTTGGGCAGGCACTTTTCGACACTGTAGGAGGCACTTTCCAATATTTTTACAGCAGGCACTTTTTTGGGACTTTCACAACAGGCACTTTTTTACCTTAGAGAAGGCACTTGAAAAAAAAAAAAACCCAGCAGGCATGTTTAAAAACTCAAGCGGGCACTTTTTTTGGCACTTGAAAAAAAAACACCCAGCAGGCATGTTTTAAAACTCAAGCAGACACTTTTTTACCTTAGAGAATGCACTTTTTTTGGCACTTGAAAAAAAAAAAAAAAACCAGCAGGCATGTTTTAAAACTCAAGCAGACACTTTTTTACCTTAGAGAAGGTACTTTTTTTGGCACTTGAAAAAAAAAAAACCAGTAGTCATGTTTTAAAACTCAAGCAGGCACTTTTTTACCTTAGAGAAGACACTTTTTTTGGCACTTGAAAAAAAAAAACAAAAAAAAAACCCAGCAGGCATGTCAAAACATGTGCCTGCTCTAGTGTTAAAATCTGTCTGCTGTAATATTGAAAAATACCTCCTACAGTTTCGAAAAGTGCCTGGTGAGTTTTCATAAGTTCCAGTTATTTACATCAATGCCACCGCGCCTCTCACATCGTTCTCCGCTTTTTGCGCAAGCTAATATTTACAAGTTTGCCACCGGCTTAAAAACACGTTTTACACTAAGTTAGTGTAAAACATGTTTTTCCCAAGATTTTGTGATGCCACAATATTAATAAGAGCGAAATCGCAGCTGGAGACCATATCTACACTTGGAGATCCTTCTATGCCTTCTCTCACCACGGTTTTTCTCCCCCCCCCCTCGCTCTTCTTCTTTTTTTAACTTTTGCCAAAAAAAAAAAAAAAAAAAAATCTAGCTCAAGCAGCATTACCGGGTACTACTATATACAAGGCACACTATTTACAAGGCATGAGTAAATTACTAAACTACCCTTATATATATACTCAAAAAAATACCCAATTCCCAGCTTGAACAAACACACTCCGTCCCTCCATCTCTCTCGCACACGACGCCGACGCCTCCTCCGTGTACAAATCGACGACAACCGCCAACAATGAAGAAATTACCCACCGTCGGCGGCAAGTCCGGCGCCGGCGCCGCCTCCTCTACCGCCGGTACACAGGTAATTCCTAATCTATAACCCTAACTTTCAATTTGAAAACCCAACTTTACTTTTATGCCTAAAATCGATTATATAACGCTTAAGTGTAGTTTAAACCTATCCTAAATGGTTCTAATTGTGATTTCGTAACATAAATTGGGGTTTTTTGTTTGAATTGGATACGAATTGGTGGGTATAAAATTTGAACTGTCAGGGTGTGTTTCGTATGAAACACACACGAGATACTTGTCAATATTTCGTGTATTAGCACACAAAATGTAAAGTGATGAATCAGTTTACATTTCGTGTGCTAATACACGAAATGTTGATGTGCATTTCGTGTATATGTACACGAGCTGCTTCTCCCCATCTCGTGTATTTTCACACGAATTGTAAAATGATAAAACAGTTACATTTCGTGTTATAATACACGAGATGAGGGAAGCATCTCGTGTACATATACACGAAATCCACTCAACATTTTGTGTATTAGCACACGAAATAAAAACTGTGGTTGAAAAACTTGTAGATTGATGATTTATTGTTGTAGGTAATGTTTGTAGCACTGTTTGTTTGTCGAATTTTTTAAAATTTTTTGTTGTTAAATATTTCAACTAGAATTGTTCTTATTTATTGTCTCTTATTTAATTTTTTGTAGGGACGTAAACCTGCGACTGCCTTTAATAGAAAGAGGAAGGCCGAGGAGGCAGCTGCACTTAGAGAAGCTGCACGTACCAAAATGAGGCACGACAAGAATGTCATGATTGAGCAAGCTGAGGATGATGAGACGGATAGTGAGCATTTAGAGCGTAGAGATTCTAGGATGGGCTCAGAGGGGTCGGAGGAGGAGTCATCTTCTGGTACTCGTTCCGGAGATGCATTTGTGCATGAGGCACACGGATCTGGTGATGATGATGATGATGATGATGAGGAGGAGGAGGAGGAGGTGGATGAGAGTTTAGCTTTGAGGCCTCGCAAGAGGCGGGCTGCGCCGCGGGTAGCTAGAGGGGAGGCACGGGCCAGAAAGGGGAAAGAGGTTAAGGATGAAGAGTGGGAGCTTAAAAGTAACCCCGGTGGCGGCCCGGAGGTGTTTGAGTTGTTGTACGGGTTTGGTCATCACCGAGCCCGTAAGATCTGGGACAACGCCACTTGTGAGCCGGTGTTGAAGCGCCAAACCAGGCAGCAGATTCTAGATAAGTAAGTATATGATTTGTTTATTAAATAGTTTTATTATTTGTTGTTAGTGTTTAAACCTCCTCTGTTCTAGAAAAACAGTCCCATTTTGACTTTTTGTTCACAAAAAAAATAATCAAAATGAGACTGTTTTTCTGGAACAAAGGGAGTATTAATTATAATGTTTTGTTTGGAAACAACAGGTTCTCGCCTGCTGCTGTACCGGAGGTTGATAGAGCTTGGTGGGCTCGTGTTGAGGGTACGGGCCTCCATTGTCTACATGATGCTACCATTCGCCGGCCTAGCATGGCGCTCCTAACGGCGTTTGTGGAACGGTGGTCTCCCGAGAGTAACACTTCCACATGCCGTGGGGGGAGATGACGATCACTATGCATGACGTCACTCGTATCCTAGGTATATTCTTGTTTGTTGTATATTTTTTTTTATCAATTTCATAAATTTTATCAATTTCATAAATTTTATCAATTTTATTAATTATTTCATTTTCAATTTATAGGTATCAGCTGTTTAGGTGCCCCTGTTAAGAAGGCGGTTCCAGAGCCTAACCTAGCCGGTATCAGGACACGCCTTAAAGGCTGTGAGAAGGGCACGACCTACTCTTTAGATGGCCTCCGCCGTTGCTTTGAGACCCCTTCCGACATGACCGATGACGAGCGTGCTTCCACGTACATCATGTTCCTCTTGGGCTCCACGCTGTTCGTGGACAAGACTCAGGATAAGATGCCCTCAGCCTACCTTTCATTGTGCGTGGATATTGATAGAGTGGGGGGTCTCTCCTAGGGGATAGCTGTGTTGGCATACCTATACCGGGAGTTGGGGAAGGCGTCTAGATATGGATGCAAGCAGATTGGTGGTTGTTTGAGTCTTCTAGAGGTAATATTTAACATTCCTTTAATAATTACAACATGTATTTATTGTTATAACATTGTTTACTTATTTATTTCATACATTTTCAGGCGTGGATATACGAGTACTTTCCGGTTTTTCGGAGAGATATTGACCCGTCATGGACGGAGGGCCAGCCGAGAGCTCGTATGAACACACAAGACATGTCTTCATTCATGTCATATGAACACACACGAGATGCATTGTTTCTGGGTAATTAATATATTTCGTGTGAAAATACACGAGATGCAGTCCTTCAGCTCGTGTTACGTTCATACGAAATGCATTTTTACCCAGAAAACAAAGCATTTCATGTGAATATACACGAATTGTTGAGCTTTAACTCGTGTAAAGTTCATACGACCTGAACAACTACATCTCATGTATTTCCACACGAGATACAAAGAACCTAGAAAAAAAAAACAGAATTACATAACCTAAAACCCACAATTTCATACATCATTTAATACCAAAAATTCAAAACCCAAAAACCAATAACACAATCATACTAAAGTCAACTAATGTATCCATACATCACAACAACCAACATCAAAACAAGAATTTCAATACTACATCAAGTGATCCAAAAATAATAGTACTAACTTTAATATACTATCTCCGTCCCAAAAGTGGAAATTTCAATACTACATTAAGTGATGCATAATTCATACACCCTAACATCCAAACAAAACAAAACCAATTATGCATAATTCATACACCCTAACATCCAAACAAAACAAAACCAATTATGCATAATTCATACACCCTAACATCCAAACAAAACAAAACTTCATACAAACTGGATGATTCAAAAATCAATACACTATACACATAAACTATGGCCTATTTCCTGCAATTCGTGCTTCGTTCGCCGTAATTGAGAGTCGGTTGAATGTTTCTATACGAGTTCTGCATGGCATGATCAGGTTACTTGCGCTTGGATCACGTCGATCCTCCCAATATAGTGCTACTGATGGTATCGGGTAATCACTATCTGACATGTGCAGCTGCAAAATTAATAAAATAGTCAAATATAACAAATTTAAAAAAGATAGTTAAATATAACGAATTTAAATAAGATAGTTAAATATAACGAATTAAAGTATCATACCAATATAAAATGGTTTCCCACATGTCCCAACACAAGTGTGTCTGTGGGTGGTCCTTTTCCTTGTGGTACAGTCACTGGTAGGCATGTGAAGCCAGCGGTTTGTGAGTACGAGATGAACACCACATTATACACCGTGGCAATGATGTGCCCTAGCTCTGGGAGTATCATATAATAATATTCCAAACAAGGGGAGGCATAGTGAGCAATGCGACGATAGAGCTCGTCCATATCTCTCCAAGACATAACTCTCTCATAAAGCTCGCGGCGATGAAGCAGCTCCTTGGCACAATCTGAGCGCACTCTTTGCCACATCTCCTCAGTTCCGTATATTTGCGCTGCTACTGCTCTATATCCATAATTTCCATCACCCATCACATCTGTGAAGCCATCAATAAATGGGACAATGAGAGGGGTAAGCAACATCCTATACACAGAAGTATGTATATCATTGACTTGTCCATTTCCACGACCCCGACTCCATCCCCATCCTCGACCTCGACCTCTCCCACGACCTGAAGCAGCTAGTGGTGGAAGAGATGTAGGAGTAGTAGGGCTAGATGGTGTAGTGTTTGAAGCTGATTTCGGATTGGGTGACTCCCGCGACATCAAACCCGATTGGGTTGATGCAATGAATGAAGATCTAGACCTGCTGCTAGTGGAGGGTGGTGTAGTGGGGACTCCAAAATATATGTCGGTATGCTCCCAATCTGACAGTAATCTACAACTGGTGGTCCGGGGTTTATTTTCCTTTGAAATATGATCTGGCTCAGAAGCATCTCCGGTTTGTGGATGTAGCCCTTCATTTATCGTTTGGAATAGCCTTCTCTTTACCGGTGCAGGTGCGTTCTGTAGTTCATTCAACACAGCTTCAAAATCAGGCCCAGTTGGACAGTATTCTAGTTCAATGTCCAACTTCTTCCAAAAAGCATGAATCGAGGACAACTCTATCCGGCCCCCAGAGTTTTGTATGCATGCAATCTCGTGACTACATGGAAGTCCATGTGTTCGCCTCAAGTAACACCCACAGTCTGAAGGATCCATGACATTATCCCCACAACGACTCCGCTCTTCTTTGATGATGTCCAAGGCTGCCTTTGACACTCGCCCCAATATGTCGTGATACAGATCACATGTCTTCATATCATTTGGAATTCTGCTCTTTGATTGCTCCATACTAGATTTGATTGTTGTTATTTGGATTTCCATAATCTCATGAGCCTTTTTGAACATTGTGTCAAAAGTAGAAGAAGCACTCCCCAAGGCCTTCTTCAACCTGTTATGCTCACTCTCAGCCCTGTTCGTGGTGTGGGTTCCGAAGTGTAGTAACTGATCTGTATGCATGGACAAAATATTCGTAGAGTATGGACCAATCCATGTCTCATGGAGGTAGGTCAATAAATCAGGATAAGATCTGTAATGATCGCAAAACAATTGCCACCGGGTGTCCCACTCTTCGCGAGTAGCGGCTGATATTGCTTCATTGAATCTCCTCATGAATGATAGTGCGAACTCCGGGCTACCAGTTGTACCCAACGCTCACTTTCTAACATTGACTTCGATATGCCTTCGACACAAATGGTGTGCGGTCTCGGGAAATACTATTTGGACAGCATTAATGAAAGCCAAGTCACGATCAGTTAAGAAAACTATTGGCATGTGGGGAGTATGAAAAAGACTTTGCAAATTCTTGAGTGCCCACGTGTAATTCTCAGTCTTCTCATTTTGGAGGAACGCATATGTGTTGTGTATGCCCACTTATATCTCAGTTTCAATGTAATAGGATTGATTAGATTTGATTGATCCATCACCTAAGTTTTATTTCATGGACTTTAGACCCACATGTAAGAAGTATTTATACTTCATTTTTTAGGTTATCCATTGTAATAGAATAGGCTTAGGAATAGGGAAAGAATATCAAGATTCAAGAAAATCACGAGTTTGAGCCAAGACATGCGCCATGCGTCCAAGCGCCTCACTCACGCGCCGCGTCGCGCTACGCGCCTCACAGTGCGCCTGCGCCTCTTATGTGCCTGCAATGTGTAACGCGCCTCTCTTAGCTCACGCGCCTTATAGTGATCTATTCACTCAGTGATTTAATGAAGACTCGAAGACTTGAAGAAGATTCAAACTACGCCAATGATCCAACGGTGGTTAAATAACACGTATGTACCCGCATCTAAAGACACCTGTCCATAACGGTCATATTTGTGTTATGTGTCTAACGGCTATAAAAGGACACGTGCTCCACTCAATGAGCGACAACACATCCGTCCTTTTCTCTGACTCACCAAGGATTTCCAACGGCTAGTTTTTGGGGCTCTACTATAAATACCCCACAACTTCAACCATTTAAAGTTGCTAAGAATTTCAAGAATTTCTCTCTCAAACATTTGTTGAAGATTTGGAGATTGCCTTTGTTATTTCCAGAATCCTCAAGAACATCTTCATAACTTCATCCTTAGCCCAGATCCTCAAGCGATAACACTTTAGTTTTCTTGTGCTCTCAATCTAAAAGATCTAAAGAGCCTTGAATCTAAAATCACACACGCACCTCTTTAAGTTTTATCACTTAGATCTTTCTTTTAGAGATACACCGGTTATTGTCTAGGATTTGTTCTTTCATTGAAATAGATCTTGAGTTAGTGTATTGTAGACACCCCGCCTTGGACCGCTCACCCCGATTGCACATTTGATTTTGTGTTTCTCCCCATTTTAAGTGTTTCTCGTTAGTTTCTGTCACTTCCGTTAAGTTCCTGACTGACTTCGTTAAGTCCAGGGACTAAACTGAATAACATGGCTGACTTTCTAGTCCATTCTGTCAAAATTGCCTTCTCTGAGTCGCGCGCCTCCGACACTAGGAGCCAGGCGCGCGCGCCTCCCGCCCCCAAAGCAGGAAGCGCGCGCCTCTGGGCGTCAGTTACAGATTTCTGGCCAGGATTCCCTCCCTTGCTCAATTTACAGGATTTTGCCCGGGAAGGATTTCTTGGTGACTGAGTTTTGGCACCAAAAACACCCCTCTTTCACCTATAAAAACCTCTCTTTACCTCCATTTTCAAAGGACCGAAAATTGAACTTACAAAAACTATACCAAAATCACTTTCTAAAGGTTCTCCAAGGATTTCATCAAGTAATATTTGAAGGTCTTCAAATTGTAGGTAAAAGTCCATCTTTTCCTTTCTTTTCTACTTCATCTCCTCTCTCTCTTTTACTCTAATCAAATGTGCAATCACCCAAATCATTTTGGGACATGACTCTAATGATCACCTCATCTCATTGAGGTTGGTTAAGGAGTTATCTCCTACATTCCAAACTCTATTTTAAACCCCCTTTTTATGACTTAAAGAAGAAGAAGAAGAACGTTATTATTCATGTAGATTTTGATCAAGCAAGACCAACTTTAGTTGGGCGAGATGGGTGTTTCGGTACTTCCCATCTCGTAATCTAACCTCCGAACCTCAGAACAAAGAATCTCTGTTTTCGTAATCAAACTTAGGCTACAATCAATAGGTTTTTCTTATGTTCCTCAAAACATAGGTGGTGACTCTAAAACAAGTTAGACATCCTAGGACAATTCACCGCTCTAGCCAAGCCGTGGTTCCCCGGGGTATCTACAGTGGTGACTCCGCTGGGGACGTTAATTGAGGGTTAAACTTGCATTATGATCGAAATCTACATCTTTTCTGGGCATTCTGATTCCTGATGGGGGAGGCGCGCGCATCTGGCCTCTTAAGCCTAAGGCGCGCGTATCCCGCATCAAGAACCAGAATCGCCCACTTCTTCATGTTCTTCATCTTCTTCTTCTGTTATTCTGCACTAATCACTTCTGCAGGGGTTACAATATGAACATAGGACCAGGGCAATCCCCTGAGTCCAAAGTCTGACATTCTGACAGGTGTGCCCAGAAGCGCGCGCCTCCCATAAGCATTTCGCCATGCGCGCGCGGCCCACATCAGCACTCATAGGCGCACGCTTCTAGGTTGATTCCCAGAACAGAGACAGGTTTTAGTGACTGAGCAGAACAGTGGGGTGTGGGCACAGTTGCCTGCATCAGAACAGAATTGAACCCTCGGACTGTTTTAATTTTGTGTTTTATTTACCGGTCACATGGGTGATTCGGGAGTTGTAATTTATGTGCTTATGTGTTTTGTGTGTTTTTCTTTCTTTTCAAAAAAAAAAAAAACAAATTTTTTTTTTGTCACTTGCTAGACCTCACACTACATGCACATATTCCTATGAACTGCTCACTATCGAGTCGCACAAGTCCAACCCCAAACCCGTTGAGGCCCGTCCTAGAAAGTTTCAAGCTCCACCAGACCTTGGCTCTTTCGAAGCGGTAAACCTAAGCCCGTGGCGTAGTTCATGACTACATGCCGGGGGTGACCTTTGAGCCTCATATTCAAGCCGAGCACAAGCCACACAATTCTAGTCTAGGGTCTAACACTCCGTGACTCAAGTCGGTTTCCATGTACCGAGGTTTCACTAAACTAATGTCTTCAAATCATACATGCCAATTTGTTGAAATGGACGCAATAAAAATCCGTCCCCAAAAGTGGTTATTTTGGACGAAAATAAAAACCCGTCCCCGCATGTATGCTTTACTACATTAATTTAGTTTAATCCCGATACATGTAGGATTCACAAACGTGATGGAATCCGATGAGTATATGGGACCGCGAGATGGTCTATATACTAGTGTGACGATTCCATTATTTTCTTAAAAACCCCAAAAGGGACTCATTCCCTCCGACTTTAAAAAAAAAAAAAAAAAGAGTCTTTTCTTATGTGGTTCGAGTCGTGTGCCCAACTGTGTGTTCTAAGCCTTTTCATGGACCGCAAGTGTTACTCAAGACTGACAAGGGCCTCTTCTGCAATATAGGTTCAATTGGTACTTACAGAGTCTACCGGGATTCAGCAAATCGGTTAGTCCGTGAAGAGATCACTCCAACAGCTCCAACATCAACCATGACCGGCAGCAGCAACACCATGTCTCTCGAACAGCTCTCAACCATGGTCCAACTCCTCCAAGAGCAAGTCTCCACCCTTAACAAGGAGGCACAAAGCAAAGACGACATTTGACAATCCCACCTCGACAGCCAAAGGGAGGCCCACGAGGCCGAAATGGAGCTAATGAAAGAAAAGCTCACTAACCTTGCCAAGGGAAAGAACAAGAACAATGATGATGAATCCGAATGGACCGAGGGTTTGTTCAAAAGTCCTTATGTCAAAACCCGCACCAAGAAAATGGGGGAGCCAAGTTCCGAGAACAATGAACCCAAAATGGTGTATTCTATCATGGCCTACATCGACCAAAAATTCAACGGGCTCAACATGGGGAAAGGCTCCGACACAAGCCTTTATCAATCATCCATCCTCATGAGTACTATGGCCGCTCTTCCCGATAAGTTCAAGATGCCCGACATAAGCAAATTCAAGGGAAACTCTTGTCCTATGGCTCACATTGAGGCTTATATTTGGGCAATGGTTCCGAAGAAGGTCTCCCCCAAGGTGATGGCTCAATGCTTTCCTCTCACTCTCGAGGGGGCGGCAAAAGATTGGTATGCTACTCTCCCGCTCACTGTCCGTCTTGATTGGGACTCCGCCACGCTTGCCTTCAAGAACCAATACCAAGGCAACACCACTCACCGGCCCACAAGGAAAGAACTAGAGAACACTACTCAACGAGACAATGAGTCCTTCATCGACTTCACAAGGAGATGGAATGATAAACTCTCTGAAATTGTTGAGAGGCCGAACACAAAAGAGCAAATGGACATCTTTCTCAAGTGTCTCAAGATTGATCTACGCACCCACCTAAGTGGGGCTTGCTACTCCGACTTCTCCCAAATGTATGAGGCGGGGGTACGCATGGATGACTTGCTCAAGGAGATCAAGAAGGACACTCCTACTTACCGATACAAGGCCGCTTCCAACTCCACAAAAGAGGCCTCGGTCAACGCCGTCACTATTGACAAGGGGAATTACAAAAAGGTTCCTCCACCTCAAGGGAAGAAGTCCCGAAGTGATCGTGTCTACATGCCTCTCCAAGGCATGACTCAAACCGAAGTGTTCGAGGTCCTCAAAGCAAAGGGTCAAGTCACACCCGTGCAAGGGTACCAACCCAAGACGTTCCACCCCAATCATGCTCACCACAAATATTGTGGCTACCACCAATATAGTGGCCACACCACCGAGGATTGCTTCGTTCTCCGCAATGTCATTCAAGATCTCATAGATAAGAAAGAATTTGTAGTGACTAATGACGAACATGTCAATGTAATAGAGATAGGAGAACTCGAGGGGACCACCCATTCAATCCCAATTGTGAATGGGGGCCCCAATGTTATGAATAAACTTGATAATTCTTGTTATGTAATGACTTACGATGAGGTAATGAGGGAAGTACTAGAGAATAGGAAAAAGAAGCAAGATGGGAACGTCAACATGCTAACTCGATCCGGTCGAGTCATAGCAAGCAACCCCTCCACTTCCGCACCAAGCTCCTCTTCTCAAAGGCCGCAAGCTCGCAACACTCCCGAAGATCCTCTACTTGTCCAACTCAAGAAAACTCAAGCCAACATCTCTATTTGGGACCTCATTGCATCCTCAAAGAAACACCGAGATATTGTCATCCGCAATCTCGATGATACATCAGTTTCTCCCGATACTACTCCTGAGGACCTCACGGCAATGATCGGTCACATTCATTTTGGCAACGTCATCACCTTTGCCGATATGGACCTTCCACCATTTGGTTCCGACCACAACGAAGCTATTTACCTCAAGGTACGAGCAAGGGGGAGGCCCGTCTCAAGAGTCTTAGTGGACGGTGGTTCCGCACTCAATCTCATGCCTGGCAGAATCATGGGCATACTGGGGCTTAAGGATTCCGATTTGAAGCCTTCTACTCAAGTAATCCGAGATTATGACAGCACCGCCCGTACAATCATGGGTATGATCGAAATAGACATTGAGTTTGGGAGCATGGTCATGTCCGTTCCATTCCAAGTGCTTGATATCCCGGCCTCGTTCAACTTACTTTTGGGTCGACCATGGATTCACAGTGCTAATGCCGTACCGTCAACTCTCCACCAATGTGTCAAGATCCGAAATGGTGATGAAATAGTGACCGTAATGGCTGAAAACGTCACTATCCACAGAAAAGGTGAGCCCGTCCACCAAGTTCAGCATGGTCTACCAGACTCCACTCTCTCCGGCGTCTCAATCAACGCCATTGACAAAGAAGGGGGAAACGGATCATGGACCCCCAGCAATCACAAAGTCCTCCGCATGATGAGGAATATGGACTACTTCCATGGTTTAGGCTTAAGGAGATATCAACAAGGAATCCTACATCCCGTGCAAGTCCCATTTGTCAAGAACACATTCGGTTTGGGGTACGAGCCTTCCAAAGAAGACTTGAAACAAGAGCAAGCGATCAAGAACGAAAAGGCCCGAGCTCGTAAAGAAGGCCATCGTTATGAGGTTCCTAATCTAAGGCCTTACCGCAAGACGTTGAATGGTTATTTTGTCCGCCAAGGGGAAGACGTTCCATACATGATCTTTCCCGAGCCGTGGGTTAACAATAAGGGTGTCAAAAAGCCCGGTCTTGAAATCTTCTTCGATTGTGAGATCCAGAAATCCGAAAGGGAATCAACTCCCATGTCGCCCCGTGAATGGTGGGGAAGGAAGATGACAATAGAATCCGAGACAGAAATCACCGTGGGGGAAGAACTGACAGATTTAGCCTCCATGTTCGAAGAGCTTGCCATGATGAATGAATGCCAAGTTAACGCCATCCATGACACCGTCATCATAAACGAGACTCTCAGTGAGATCCCGCCAAGCTCCGAGCCGATCAACAATTGGTATTCAACAAAAGGCCCGTAGTATCCGAGGAATTCTTAGTCCAAGAAATGGGTTGCATACCCCGCACAGCAACAAAGGAAGAGCGACTCACACTTACTTTCAAGTCCGAGAGTGTCTCTAATACCCTCACCCAAGAGGATTTGGAGGCCATAGCCGAGCGTGCGTTTCCTTTCTTTTCTAATGAAAAATTTGATATTTCTGAGTACCCTGAGATTGCAAACATCATAAATGATGAATTAACTAATAATGAACTTAACGAACAAGTTAATAACGATTCAAATTATGATGAAATAGACCACGAAAACACAACATACTTAAATGAACTTGCTCAACAAGTCCGTAGTCGTGGTGAGAATGGTCCAAAGGCTGACGAAGAATTGCATGTTGTTAATCTGGGTACCGAAGAAGAGCCAAAAGAAACTAAGATTGGAAGCTTCTTCAAGGGGGACGACAGAGACAGACTGACTGCACTACTACGGGAGTTCGTGGATGTGTTCGCATGGTCATACAAAGACATGCCGGGTTTGGACAGAAAGGTAGCGGAGCACAGGATTCCGATCAGAAAAGATGCCAGGCCAGTAAAGCAGAAGCTCAGAAAGATCAAGCCAGAATGGTCTCTGCAGGTCAAAGAAGAGAGTGAGAAGCTCCTCAGTGTGGGTTTCATCAAGGTTATCGAGTATCCGACATGGTTAGCCAACATTGTGACAGTCAGGAAGGCAAACAACAAGGTTCGAGTTTGTGTAGACTTCCGGGATTTAAACAAAGCTTCCCCAAAGGATGATTTTCCACTCCCTAATATCGACATGCTAGTCGACTCAACTGCTGCCTACGAGGTTCGCTCATTCGTGGATGGGTTCGCTGGGTACAATCAGATTCTCATGGCCGAGGTAGATCAACATAAGACAGCCTTCACAACACCGTGGGGTACCTTTTGCTACATAGTCATGCCATTTGGGTTAAGAAATGCTGGGGCTTCCTACCAAAGAGCCGTGACAGACTTGTTCCACGATATGATTCACAAAGAAATCGAGGTCTATGTGGACGACATGATCATTCACTCCAAAGGGACCGATGGTCAACATTTAATCGATCTCCGCAAGTTCTTCGATAGGCTTCGTTAACACAAGATGAGGCTCAACCCTGCAAAGTTCAAGTTCGGGGTTATCCGAGGCAAAGTTCTTGGTTATATGGTCACTGAAAGGGGAATTGAAGTAGACCCCTCCAAAATCAAGGCAATCATTGACATGCCTCCTCCAAAGACGCAGAAAGAGATTAAAGGTTTCATGGGCAGAATACAATACATCAGTCGGTTTGTGCACCAACTCACTTCCATGTACGAGCCAATCTTCAAGCTACTCAAGAAGAATGTGGCTCTAGAATGGACCGACGCGTGCCAAGAAGCCTTCGACCAAGTGAAGCATTACTTGACGTGCCCTCCTATTCTAGTTCCGCCGCACAAGGAGAAACCTCTGTTGCTCTATCTCACTGTCAATGATGAAGCCCTAGGGGCTATGTTAGCACAAGAGCAACGAGAGTCCACAAAGGAGAACGCCATTTATTTTGTCAGTCGCCGATTCCAAGGAGGCGAAAAGAACTACTCTGTCTTAGAGAAGTCATGTGCAGCATTGGTTTGGGTCACTCAAAAGCTCAAACACTATATGGAAGCTTTTCCGATCAAGCTAGTAGCAAAGGTGGACCCACTCCGCTACATCTTCGAGAAGCCTTTCATGTCAACAAGAATAGCCAAATGGTACTTCATGCTCGCCGGCTACGATATCACTTACGTCACACTAAAATCCGTCAGGGGAAAGTGTTCAGTGACCAACTGGCCGAATTCCCGTGTGACGAAGTGAAGGGGGAGGACGTACAGTTCCCCGACGAGCATTTAATTTGTACTGCAACCAAGGAAAATAAGTGGCAACTTTTTTTCGATGGCGCCGCCAATAAACACGGTTTTGGTATAGGGGTATTGCTTGTCGATCCAAAAGACATCTACACTCCCATTGCCATCCGCCTGGAATTCGAAGCTACCAACAACATTGCCGAGTACGAAGCATGTATAGCGGGGCTCGAAGCAGCTCTCGACAGAAACATCACAGAACTAGAAGTATTCGGCGACTCTTTGCTCCTTATCAATCAGCAATCGGGAAAGTGGCGAACCCAAGACCCGACTCTCCAACAGTATGGTCAGCACCTTGAAGAACTGGTTGAACAATTCCAAGAGATCACTTTCAACTACCTGCCAAGGGATAAGAATCGCTTCGCCGATGCACTAGCCACTATAGCTTCTTTAGTCGAGATGCCCAAAGGGAAAATGGTGAAGCCCTTCAAAATTGCTCGAAGGAACAGTCCGGCATATTGCATGAGTATCGAGATCAACGAGGTTCAAACAAACTCTCCGTGGTATTCGGATATCATGAATTTCCTCAAAGATGGCACTTATCCCGAGAATAGCAATAAGAAGTCTCAAGCAGCTCTGCAAAGGTTAGCCTCTCGGTACGTACTGATTGGGGACCGAGTCTATAAAAGGCACCACGACGGGATCAATCTCTTATGCGCCAATGAGGCCGAAGCTCAAGAGATAATGTGTGAAGTGCACGAAGGAGAATGTGGACCCCACATGAATGGGTTTATGCTAGTCATGAAGATACTTCGCATTGGTTACTATTGGAGCACTATGGAACGAGACTGTATCGAGAAAGTCAAAAGGTGTGCCAAGTGCCAATTCCACGCTAATCTGCAACATGCTCCACCCTCACAACTTTACAACATGGTCACACCTTGGCCTTTCTCTTGTTGGGGGATAGACATCCTCGGTAAAGTTCATCCTGCCGGGAGCAATGGGCAGTCATTCGTCCTAGTGGCAGTCGACTACTTCACAAAGTGGGTCGAAGCACAAGCCTATCGAACCCTCAACGCCAAGAAAGTGGCCGAATTTGTAAAGATTAATATCATGTGCCGATACGAACCCTCAACGCCAAGAAAGTGGCCGAATTTGTAAAGATTAATATCATGTGCCGATACGGCGTGCCTCATGAAATCATTTCCGACAACGGCTCTCACTTTGAGAAGGAAATGGATGCACTTTTGGTAGAATACAAGATCACCAAGCACAAGTCATCTCCTTACCGTCCCCAAGCAAATGGCGCAGTTGAAGCAGCAAATAAAACCATCGAGACCATCATCAAGAAAATGGCCTCAACAGGAAGGGATTGGCCTGAGAAGCTACCATTAGCATTGTGGGGCTACCGCACATCAATACGGTCCGCAACAGGAGAAACTCCTTATGCATTAGTCTATGGTTCTGAAGCCGTACTCCCTATCGAACTCGAAGTCCCATCTCTACGGGTCCTCCTCGAGAATCAAGTCAACGAGGTCAACTGGATGCAAAGTCGATACGAACAGCTAGCCTTACTCAATGAGAAAAGGTTAAGAGCACTCGAACGCACGAGGGCATATCAGCAAAGGATGGCAAGAGCTTTCAACAAAAAAGTGAAGCCTCGAAACATCAATGTGGGAGATTTGGTCTTAAGACAACATCCTCCTAATGCCATGAATCCCCTGGGGAAATGGGGACCCCGATGGATCGGTCCGTACGTGGTAAAAAAGATACTAAGCGGTGGTGCAGTCTGGCTCGTGGATTTAGATGCTGACCAGCTGCCAAAGGAGGTCAACCTCGACAAGCTCAAGAGGTTCTATGCTTAATAAACAAAGACCATAAAAAAAAAAAAAAAAAAAAAAATCGCTCGCTAGGTCGAAAACCCGCAAGGGCGGCCTAGGCAAAAATTAGAGCACGTGCAAAAAAGAAGCCCGCTAGATTGAAAACCCGAAAGGGCGGTCTAGGCAAAAAACAGGGTGCACACAAAAAAAAAAAAAAAAAAAAAAGGTCTTTGTTTGTTTGAACTACGAAGACCTGAGCCTCCCAACTGGAGGAACGTAGGCAACCTTCGGGTGCGGTCTAAACATATCAAAAATATCCAATTCACTTCAAATAACAAAATGCAATTTTTATTCATTCAATGAATTATTCAAACCATTACAACGGATTTATTGAGCAACAAAAGACATCAAAATATTAAATCCTAAAACAAAGTGGTCTAATTGCAATCTCTTGGGGTACAAAGAAAAATCTAATCTTTCTTAGGTTTGGGAACCCATTGCTTCTTGTTATGTCCTTTAGTCTTCTTGGATGGGGACGGAACATTCTTGGGACCGCCAAGACGGGAGAAAACGCTAGGACGGGACGGAGCTTCATCAACGGCTTTCCCTTTGCCCTTATCAAGCAGAGCCTTAGCGGGGACAACCATAGGACGCTTCCACACATAGGAAGAATTTCCTTTACCTTTCTTTTTCTTGGGAAAATGACGGGGTCTATAATCCCGCACATGAACCACCGGTCTCACGGGGTCAACAACATCGTCATTGGGCCTTCCCAAACGATAAAAAACGCTCGGACGCTTCTCCACCATCGAGACGGACCCCACAGCTGGAACGGCGTTCACCATTGGAACAGACTTCTCACCCTCGGGGAAGAAAACCTTAACTTCAAAGGAGAAAGTCATTGGGGCTATTATGACAAGAATTTTGTGGTTTAGGAGGAGAAAGTGTTTGCAAAAGAATGCTGTGTGACCATGCTGATCGAAAATGGTTCAAATTTATAGCTGTTGGAACATTCTGATCAGAAAAGAAAGGGGCTGTAATTCAGCAGGCCAGAAGCGCGCGCCTCCGACCAAGGCTGCACAACGCGCGCGCCTCCCACAAGCAAGGCCCGACGCGCGTGCCTTTGACAGCAGTTCAGACAGAAACAACCCTTGTCAGTTCTGAATAGAACCCAAGCACTTCAACATATCCAACCTGCAGCAAAATCAAATCCCAGCAACAAAAGGGAGTTCAAGCATCGACAACAAGCATCCTTTGGGCACACATTTGTTTGTAAAGAGTCGACATCTAAGATCGAGTCGCTAATAGAACATAAAATGAGTAGTAAGATAACTAGGATTGTAAATACATGTTAAATGTTATTACAGGCAAAAGTAAAAGTGTTTCAATCCCTCATCCTCTCAGCCACAACAGCTCGGGCACGTCATCACTGACACTGTGCTCACCCCCTGCTACCGCTCTCGGTCTCCTCATCGTCATCATCATCCTCATCATCATCATCGTCATCATCATCCTCAGACTCAGATGTCTCAATCACAACATCAGGACGGGTCCTCTTGGCAGCTCTCCCTGATGAACTGGCGCCGCCCCGGCTCTGGCTACCCTCTCGGCTCAGACTCCTACTATGGCTCAGACTCCTGCTCAGCGACTGCCTCGCTGAAGAGACAGCCTCATCAATGTCCAGTGCAGCATCCCTGCAGCCTCGTCCCATGCCCCGAACACCTCGGGCAGCTCCTCTCGCAGCACCAGAGACAGCACCAGCAGCATCTCTAGTCATGGCAGCAATATCCCTGCACAGCTCCAGCACCCTCTCCTCCAGCTGACGGAGCCTCCGCCTCATCCCTTTGTTCTGCCTACCCAAGTGCCTATAAGAAGCTACGGGCACCTGTTGCAACAAAGAACAGGGAAAGGAAATTACATCAATACGAAGGACAGAAAAACAAGACTGGAACTGAGAAAATGTAAAGATGGTCAGAAAAACATACCACAGCAGCCTGAGAGGGAGGCTCTCTCTCCGGTGACATATCCTCGGGAACAATCTCCCTCTGCTCCTCAAAGACCCCGAAGTTGGAATAAGTGTAATAAGGAGGAGGCAAAGGAGGATCAAAACAATACCCGGAACCGGTAGTATAAAACCGAGCGGAAGTCGAAGGAGCAGCCTGTGATCTCCTCGGATCAGCGAACATAAAGCCCTGCATCAAGTTGTTCTCCCTGAAGAGGCCATAATCCTGATCCAAGTGAATATAAGGGACGGCATCAACCCCTACCATATATGCCGTGCGATCAGCCTCCGAAAGTGACCTCCAGTTACGAGGGCAGAAAGGAGGAACGTCTGGAACTGCAGGACGAGGGGGGGTGTAAAAGTCTGTCACCTGGGTACCATGCTGCCAAAATACTCTATCTCCCAAGTACAGAGCCATGCACTCACCCGAACTCATCAAAAGCCGAGAACGGGTAGGAATAAGAGTGTGCTCAAACCAGTGCTGAACTGATCTCCACGGATACAAAGAGAAGGCAACAGACTCAGTCCTCAAAGTGTCCAAGTGCCGTCGGGCCGAAGTAAGACTAATGGGGTTCGTGCCAGTCTTCACATTCCTCTCCTTATACGCCCACCGTCCGCAGTCCGGATACTGGGGCTGGCCTTCCTTCGCAATCTTGAAATCCCTCAGATTCAGGATAGCAAAAGCCCAAAGCTGTAGACAAGAGGCAGAGACAAAGTTAATGACAGTCAACGGGAAAGGCAGTTATGACCAAGGCAAGGGGAATATAAAAGGGACAGTAAGTGGTATACCTCCCACAGCAAGCTGAAGCCCGTAACAGAGCTGGTGGTCGAGCGGCTGGTCAAATCCATGCCGTGGTAACAGGCAGCTAAGCCCGCTGCGCCCCAGTTATACTGGCCGATCTGGTCCAAGTCCACTAACAAGTCAAGCAGAGCCAAAGAGGCCGAAGATCCCCCATTGGCAAACAGAGTATGGGATAACAAGTACCAAATAAAGCAACGGGCCACGGCATCGACCCGATCAGCAGTAACACCTCGAGCCTCTGCCATCAAGATGCTGAAATAAGCCCGGATTCGCCCCCATGTCACTCGAGAATTCTTAACCTCGAACCGGCAGTCAACCAAGGCCAGTAACTCGTCCGGAGTCCGAATAGCCCCTATCAAACCAAAAGGGACAGGCAGCCCCATGAACGGCAAGCCCGTCAAAGCTGTGAAGTCGGTAGGCGTCATAGTCACCTCACCCATGGGTAAGTGGAAGGTATGGGTGGTATCCCACCATCTCTCCCTCAATGCCTGAACCACATCAGGGTCATTCTTCAAAGCTGGGAGACTAGTGACAAAAAGACCAAAATGAGTCCCTGTGACTCGGGCCCGAACATTCTCAAGCAACCTCTTCCATATAGAGATGGGCCCATGAGCCCCACCACGAATCTCTGTCAAACGGGTCCACTCCTGAAAAGGAAAAAAAAAAAAAAGGAACAGCAAAAATTTCATCAGCATGACTGCTAGAAAACGGATGAACTCAACACAGAGATTTCAACGGCAGAACAATGTGTTGGTAGTGGTGCCCTAGGCACATTTAATAAAACGTTGTAATTGTTATCATTTATTTCATATCAATAAAGAGATGTTTTGATTATTATTGTTGTTCATGTTTACTTATAATAATCCCCGTCCCTAGTACTTATTAAGCACTAGTATAAAGGCTGAATGATCATGGGATGATCATGTTAGATTTATGGGTACTTGTTTGGAACAAAGTACTGGACATGACCCGTTGTATGAGATTTATGTCATGGTCTATGTCGAACATATATCTCATATTAGTTATGTCATTTGAATCCTTGGACATGAAGTTATTATAGTCTTCCACTTGATGAACATTATGTTTGACATATTCAAACGCTACTTTTAACCGAGTAGTTATAAAGGGTATGATTGGCATAATCGGATTCCCGTTGGGAAGAATAATAAGCTAAATGGATTTGTCCCTCCACGGATAGATGTCAAGCTTGGGCCCCTCGAAGGAATTATGTTGATGAAATGTTCGGCCGGACTCAAATGGATTGATTGGATCAATAGCATTTGAATTATCAACATATTCAGAATCGAGAAAGTATTGAACAAGACAAATTGACTTTTTGACCATGACTTGTGTTCAATGACATCGTGGACAAAGGGATTATGACATATTCTAAAGGAATGCGAACTTGTATCTAGTTATACTATTTGGGTAGGTATGACGGTTTGCTAGAACCTAATCATATCTTATGGGATCATGTTTGAGCCCATTGCCAACTTAGTATAATCCTAGAGGGTCACACACAATAGAACGAATTTTAAATAAGAAGACTATATTGGAATTTAGGGTCGAAGGACCTCGAGGGAATTTCTGGAATTATTCTGGGCTTCCTGGTCAACCAAGCGGGCGCTTGGGTTGAACCAGGCGGACGCCTGAATGATTTCTAAATGGCTCGGACCTTCTGGTCATTCAAGCGGGCGCCTGGTCCTTTGCAGGCGGGCGCCTGGTGCTGCCGACAGGAAAATTCCTAATTCGATTAGGAAAGGTTTTTGGCACAAGTTACCTATTTGGAATAGGTCTTAATTGTGTATAAAAACACCTATTCGGCCAGACCATATTAACTAGTGATTTTGTGAGCCTCAAAGAGTTTGAGAGAGATTTTATTTTGTTCTAAGACATCATTGATTGAGGAACAAAATAATTCACAAATAAATTCCATATAGTTCTTTATTAAATTGTGAAAGTGTGTTTCATAATATTGGTCTAGCAACCAAGATCAAAGAAGCTCCTTTGATATTCGTTCGAAGTGTGGGCACCGCTAGAGGGTGAATTTTATCATCTTACAAAGTTCGTGATTTGTTCGTGATAAAGCTTCAAGATCTCCACCAAAGACCAAGAGAAAATTTGATAGCCATCAAGGGTTAGTTATTCCTCTATTCATCTTGTTGTATTTGATTTAATCATATGAATGGATCCATGGCTTTGGGTTTTTTAAAATTTTAATTGCTATATTCCGCTGCGCATGTTATTTGGAAACCCAACAGTGGTATCAGAGCTCCGTTCATGTTGATTAATTCAATACTTGAATCATGTTATGTGTATATAAATTTTTTATGAATGGATCCATGGCTTTGGTAGTGGTGCCCTAGGCACGTTTAATAAACGTTGTAATTGTTATCATTTATTTCATATCAATAAAAGAGATGTTTTGATTATTATTGTTGTTCATGTTTACTTATAATAATCTCCATCCCTAGTACTTGTTAAGCACTAGCATAAAGGCTAAATGATCATGGGATGATCATGTTAGATTTATGGGTACTTGTTTGGAACAAGGTACTGGACATGACCCGCTGTATGAGATTTATGTCATGGTCTATGTCGTACATATATATCATATTAGTTATGTCATTTGAATCCTTAGACATGAAGTTATTATAGTCTTCCACTTGATGAACATTGTGTTTGACATATTCAAACGCTACCTTAACACGGTAGTTATAAAGGGTATGATTGGCATAATCGGATTCCCGTTGGGAAGAATAATAAGCTAAATGGATTTGTCTCTCCACGGAGAGATGTCAAGCTTGGGCCCCTCGAAGGAATGATGTTGGTGAAATGTTCGGCCGGACTCAAATGGATTGATTGGATCAATAGCATTTGAATTATCAACATATTCGGAATCGAGAAAGTATTGAACAAAACAAGTTGACTGTTTGACCATGACTTGTGTTCAATGACATCGTGGACTAAGGGATTGTGACATATTCTAAGAGGAATGCGAACTTGTATCTAGTTATACTATTTGGGTAGGTATGACGGTTTGCTAGAACCTAATCATATCTTATGGTTTCATGTTTGAATCCATTGCCAACTTAGTATAATCCTAGAGGGTCACACACAATAGAACGAATCTTTAAAAGGACTAAATTGGAATTTTGGAAATTCTGGACATTCTGAGAAGTGGGCGACCGCACAGTTTGGACTGGGCGGCCGCACACTTAGTTCAGTTTTGTACCAGTTTTGCTTTAGATAGTTGTGCGACCGCACAGAGTCTTTTGGGTGGCCGCACAACACTGTCGGGTGGCAGATTCCTAATTTGATTAGGAAACGAATTTTGGACGGATTTTGACACAAGTTTCCTATTTGGAATAGGTCATACTTGTGTATAAAAGACCAAATTCGGCCAGCACTTCAGCGAATGATTTTGTGAGTCTCAAAGAGTTTGAGAGAGGGTTTATTTTGTTCTAAGACATTCTTGGTTGAAGAACAAAATAATACACAAAATAAATTCTATATAGTTCTTTTGATTGTGAAAAGGTGTTTCACAATTTGGTCTAGCAACCAAGATCAAAGAAGCTTCTTTGATATTCGTTCGAAGTGTGGATACCGCTAGAGGATGAAAATCATCATCTTCAAAGTTCGTGTTCAAGCTTTGTGATCGTGATCAAGTCTTCAAACCTCCACCAAAGACCAAGAGAATTTGATAGCCATCAAGGGTTAGTTTTATCCTCTATTCAACTTGTTGTATTTGATTTAATCATATGAACAGATCCATGGCTTTGGGTTTCAAAAATTTTAAATTGCTATACTCCGCTGCGCATGTATCTACGAAACCCAACACCTTGCATGATATGAATATTGGAATATATGACGCTTATGTGTTTTGTGATTTTATGTGGTTTACTGTTTTACAAACTTTAATCGCACGATTCAATCGCAATAAAAATTATGGTGGATTCTGAATTATTTCGATTATTGATTTTTGATTGGATCAAATTTTTAATAATCGGGAAAAAATAATTTTGAGACAAAAATTTCGAACTTGAAAATTATATACCATTCTGACAATACAAGCGCTCGCCCGCGCTGGACCAGGCGCGCGCGCGTTGCAGGTGCCCGCCCGTGCTGGATCAGGCGCCCGCTCGCTAGGCCAGAATGTTCTGTTTTTGTTCAAAATCTGATTCTGGAATTTTTCGATAAATCCAACAAAACCAGTAACAAGACCACTTCAGACTTGCTGATCTGGAATGGGTTTTGGGTAGTTGGTTTGTGTGTGGATTTTGGGGTTTGATTTTCCTATTTGTTTTAGTCTTGTGATTCCTAGATTGGTTCAAGTTTTGGATGGCTAATCTGCGTTCATCGAGATTGTGTTTCCCAAAATTGATCGCAATCAAAGTTTCAAAGATAAAACGAAGTTAGAATTATGAAGAGTTCATAATTGCTAAAATTGAGAAACAAAGTTCTTGATTCAATGATTGGAGATCCATGTGGAATTGTGAATGCAATTGGCCTACGTTCATCGAGACCATCTATTGCTTAGTTTCGGCCACATGGACTACTTTCTTGGTTTCTTGAATTAGTGCGGGATTGTGGTTGCCTAATGGCTTAGTTCGACCGCACTTCTTGTTGTCTTGATTTGGAGATAATAACCAAAGTTGAAATAGTCTCATCCTCATAATTATAGAGAAACTAATGACACATAAATATCATGCTTAAATTAATGGGATTAATTTAGTGGCTAAACTTGATGTGTAACATGTTTATATTATGTGCTCATAAATGTGTTATATGATATATGCGATGAACCTTCAAAGAAAGTTTTAAGTCCTTCTTTGCCATGCCATGATTAAAACACTTGTTTATATATGGGTGATTTTGATGTGGGTTCGCCTCCGCGAAGTGCATTGATTTTATTCATGTATAAGCAAGATGAGGTTCATTAATTTAATGTGGGCTTGCCTCCGCAAGGTGCGTTAAATTGAATGGTTCCTATGCGTTTAAAATGGTTGGACTTAATTAGGCGTCAAAACAGTTTTGGGCCTAGCAAAAGATGAGATTAAACATGTTTTTTTGAAATTGGATTTCTCAAAGAATCTCATAAAAGGATCTAAGAATCATATGGGATATGATTGACATGATTGTCTACCTAATTAATTTAGTTTTGAGCGGTCCGCCTCCGTGGACTCAAAAGTTAAATTAAAGTTGGATCTTAGCCCAATTAAATTATATTATACATTGGATGTATATGAAGGTTATATAATTTAGTGGGAGTATTTTGTTTGAAAAATACATTATTTATCTCTTTAATGAAAACTGGTACTTATTAAATTTTGGAAATTTTGCATATTTGTAGATAATGACTAATAACACTCAATCAATGTCGTTGCGATCGATCCTTGAGAAGGATAAGCTCGAAGATAATGGTACAAACTTTATGGATTGGATCCGTAGCATAAGAATCGTTCTTAGGCAAGAAGATAAGTTGTACATTCTCGATGGGCCTCTCCCTGCTGAACCACCGCCTACTGCCCCTAGGGCAGAAAGAGACAATTACAAGAAACATCGTAATGATTCTAGAGATGTAAGTTGTCTCATGCTTGCTGCTATGTGTTCAAAACTCCAACAAAGTTTGGAACATTTGGAAGCCTATGAGATAGGCGTGGAGTTGAGAACCATGTTTCAAGAGCAAGCTAGGCAAGAGAGGTACAAGACCATTGTTGCATTCACTACTAGTAAAATGAATGAAGGGCAACAAGTGAGTCCTCACTTTCTTAAAATGAAAGGTTATGTAGAGCACCTTGAGAAACTTGGCTATCCAATCCCATTGGAGCTAGCCACGGATCTCATTCTTAATTCATTGCCTAAAAGTTATAATCAGTTTGTGATGAATTATAACATGCATGGAATGGATAAGAATCTCTCTGAGTTGCATGGGATGCTCAAAACTGCAGAGATGAAAATTGTGGAGAAAGGTTCTCCCGTGCTCTTGGTTCATGATGGGAAGAAGGCTAGTGCCAAAGGAAAGGGTAAGAAAGTTGTCAAACCCAAAATAAGCAAGGCAAAGGTTTCCAAGGCTTCTGAGGAAAAACCCGATTCACAAAAGGATGCAATCTGTTTCCATTGTCAAGAAATTGGTCATTGGAAACGTAATTGCAAGGCTTTCTTGGAAGAGCAAAAGAAGAAGAAGGGCAGCAAGGTTGCGTCGACTTCAGGTATCTATATGATAGATATTCTCCTTTCTACCACTGATTCTTGGGTATTGGATACCGGATGTGGTTCTCACATTTGTCTAAATGTGCAGGGACTAAAGAATAGGAGACTACTTAAAGAAGGGAAGTAGATCTACGCGTGGGGAATGGAGCAAGAGTTGCTGCATTATCCGTAGGGACTTATGAAGTCACTTTACCTTCCGGATTAATTCTTGTTTTGAACAATTGTTATTATGTTCCGGATTTAAGCAGAAATATTATTTCAATTTCTTGTTTGGATAATGAGGGTTTAAGTTTCTTATTGAGAATAAGAAATTTTCTATTTATTTAAATGATGTGCTTTATGGTATTGCTAATTCATTTAATGGCCTTTATATCTTGGATGTCAAGAATGAAAATAATGACAATGTCTATCATGTAAATAAGAAATCTAAACCTAATGATGTAAATCATACTTATCTGTGGCATTGCCGTCTCGGTCATATTAATGAGAAGCGTATCTCAAAACTCCATGGGGACGGACTTTTGGGTTCATGTGACTTAGAGTCATATGATACTTGTGAGTCGTGTCTTCTTGGAAAAATGACTAAGACACCTTTTACCAAGCTAGGTGAAAGGGCAAGCGACTTATTGGGGTTGATACATTCCGATGTATGCGGACCATTAAGTAGCAATGCTAGGGGAGGGTTTCAATACTTCATAACCTTCACTGATGATTATAGTAGATTTGGGTATGCTTACCTAATGAAACATAAGAGTGAATCATTTGAGATATTTAGAATATTTCAAAATGAAGTAGAAAAACAACTTGGCAAAAGTATCAAGGCACTTCGATCAGATCGTGGTGGAGAATACTTGAGTCAAGAATTTGATGATCATCTAAAGAGTTGTGGAATAGTTTCACAATTGACTCCACCCGGAACGCCACAATGGAATGGTGTGTCCGAGAGGAGGAATCGAACTTTGTTAGACATGGTTCGATCAATGATGAGTCAAGTTGATCTTCCAATATCGTTTTGGGGTTACGCTCTAGAAACCGCTGCTTTCACACTAAATCGAGTTCCAACTAAATCGGTTCAAAAGACTCCATATGAGATATGGAGCGGAAAGAAGCCTTGTCTATCTTTCATGAAGATTTGGGGTTGCGAAGCTTTTGTCAAAAGACTTGTCTCAGACAAACTTGCACACAAATATGATAAATGTATTTTCGTGGGATATCCTAAGGAAACTAGAGGATATTACTTTTACAACCGCGAGGACAACAAAGTGTTTGTTGCCCGAACTGGTGTCTTTCTAGAGAAAGAGTTTCTCTCCAAAGAAATCAGTGGGAGTAAAATAAACCTTGAAGAAATTCGAGACCCAGAAAATAACATTGAACCAATATTGGAACAAGAACAAGAACCACAAGGAGTTGTGGAACCTGTTCAAAATACACAAGCAACTCGCAGATCTAGTAGGTTATGAGCCGAGCCCGAGAGATATGGATTTCTCGTAACGGATAGTAATGAGGTAGAAATCATTGAGAATGATGAACCGTCAACCTACCAAGAGGCGATGTCTTCTCCTGATTCGGACAAGTGGCTTGGAGCCATGGAATCCGAATTGCAATCCATGCAAGACAATCAAGTTTGGAATTTGATTGATGCGCCCGAAGGTGTAAAAACCATAGGATGCAAATGGGTCTTCAAGAAGAAGACTGACATGGATGGGAAGGTGCATACTTACAAAGCTAGGCTTGTAGCGAAGGGTTATAGGTAAATTCATGGTATTGACTATGATGAGACCTTTTCACCCGTAGCAATGATCAAGTCTATAAGAATTTTGCTTGCCATTGCCGCATATCATGACTATAAAATATGGCAGATGGATGTCAAAACCGCTTTCCTGAATGGAAAACTCCAAGAGGATGTGTATATGACACAACCAGAAGGTTTTGAACAAGATTCTAAAGTATGCAAATTGCAGAGATCTATCTATGGATTGAAGCAAGCTTCTAGGAGTTGGAATCTCCGTTTTGATGAATCGGTCAAAGAGTTTGGTTTCATCAAGAACGAGGATGAGCCTTGTGTATACAAGAAGATTAGTGGGAGCATAGTGCTATTCCTTATTTTATACGTGGATGACATATTGCTCATTGGAAACGACATTCCTACACTTCAGTCTGTAAAGACTTGGTTAAGAAAGTGTTTTGCAATGAAAGATATGGGTGAAGCCGCATATATACTTGGCATTAAGATCTACAGAGATAGATCAAGGAGGCTACTTGGTTTAAGCCAAAGTACATACATTGACAAGGTCATTAGAAGATTCCGTATGGAAAATTCTAAGAGAGGCACCTTGCCCGTGTTACATGGAGTTTCTCTTAGCAAGACTCAATGTCCTAAGACAAACGATGAGCGTGAGAAAATGAATGATGTTCCATACGCTTCGGCAATTGGGTCCATCATGTATGCCATGATTTGTACTAGGCCGGATGTATCTTATGCTTTGAGCATGACAAGTGGATACAAATCCGACCCTGGCGAAAATCACTGGATAGCTGTAAAAGTGATTCTTAAGTACTTGAGAAGAACAAAAGATTCGTTTTTGGTCTATGGAGGAATGGAAGATAATCTCGTTGTAAATGCTTACACGGATGCAAGCTTTCAAACCGACAAAGATGATAGCCGGTCGCAATCGGGTTTTGTGTTTATGTTAAATGGTGGAGCTGTAAGCTGGAAGAGTTCCAAGCAAAGTACAACCGCTGATTCTACAACAGAAGCTGAGTATATTGCTGCATCGGATGCTGCAAAGGAAGCTGTTTGGATTAAGAAGTTCATAACTGAACTTGAAGTGGTTCCTAGTATTGCTAATCCAATAGACCTTTATTGCGATAATAATGGTGCTATTTCTCAAGCAAAGGAACCGAGAGCACATCAGAAATCCAAACACATACTTAGGCGTTTTTATATCATTCGAGAGATCGTTGATAGGGGAGACGTAAATATATGCAGAGTACCTACTGATGACAATGTTGCGGACCCGCTAACAAAGGGACTTCCACAAGCTAAACATGATGGTCATGTTAGGTCCATGGGTATTAGATACATGGGAGATTGGGCCTAGGGCAAGTGGGAGATTGTTGGTAGTGGTGCCCTAGGCACGTTTAATAAAACGTTGTAATTGTTATCATTTATTTCATATCAATAAAGAGATGTTTTGATTATTATTGTTGTTCATGTTTACTTATAATAATCCCCGTCCCTAGTACTTATTAAGCACTAGTATAAAGGCTGAATGATCATGGGATGATCGTGTTAGATTTATGGGTACTTGTTTGGAACAAAGTACTGGACATGACCCGCTGTATGAGATTTATGTCATGGTCTATGTCGAACATATATCTCATATTAGTTATGTCATTTGAATCCTTGGACATGAAGTTATTATAGTCTTCCACTTGATGAACATTATGTTTGACATATTCAAACGCTACTTTTAACCGAGTAGTTATAAAGGGTATGATTGGCATAATCGGATTCCCGTTGGGAAGAATAATAAGCTAAATGGATTTGTCCCTCCACGGAGAGATGTCAAGCTTGGGCCCCTCGAAGGAATGATCTTGATGAAATGTTCGGCCGGACTCAAATGGATTGATTGGATCAATAGCATTTGAATTATCAACATATTCGGAATCAAGAAAGTATTGAATAAGACAAGTTGACTGTTTGACCATGACTTGTGTTCAATGACATCGTGGACAAAGGGATTATGACATATTCTAAAGGAATGCGAACTTGTATCTAGTTATACTATTTGGGTAGGTATGATGGTTTGCTAGAACCTAATCATATCTTATGGGATCATGTTTGAGCCCATTGCCAACTTAGTATAATCCTAGAGGGTCACACACAATAGAACGAATTTTAAATAAGAAGACTATATTGGAATTTAGGGTCGAAGGACCTCGAGGGAATTTCTGGAATTATTCTGGGCTTCCTGGTCAACCAAGCGGGCGCTTGGGTTGAACCAGGCAGGCGCCTGAATGATTTCTAAATGGCCTGGACCTTCTGGTCATTCAAGCGGGCGCCTGGTCCTTTGCAGGCGGGCGCCTGGTGCTGCCGACAGGAAAATTCCTAATTCGATTAGGAAAGGTTTTTGGCACAAGTTACCTATTTGGAATAGGTCTTAATTGTGTATAAAAACACCTATTCGGCCAGACCATATTAACTAGTGATTTTGTGAGCCTCAAAGAGTTTGAGAGAGATTTTATTTTGTTCTAAGACATCATTGATTGAGGAACAAAATAATTCACAAATAAATTCCATATAGTTCTTTATTAAATTGTGAAAGTGTGTTTCATAATATTGGTCTAGCAACCAAGATCAAAGAAGCTCCTTTGATATTCGTTCGAAGTGTGGACACCACTAGAGGGTGAATTTTATCATCTTACAAAGTTCGTGATTTGTTCGTGATAAAGCTTCAAGATCTCCACCAAAGACCAAAAGAAAATTTGATAGCCATCAAGGGTTAGTTATTCCTCTATTCATCTTGTTGTATTTGATTTAATCATATGAATGGATCCATGGCTTTGGGTTTCTTAAAATTTTAATTGCTATATTCCGCTGTGCATGTTATTTGGAAACCCAACACAATGTACAAGCAAGTGTGTGAACATGAAAATGGACATCCCAACATGTTTCTTACAACAAATCAGCAACAACAAACAACATGCAAAGAATGATCGATAAAGCTGCTGCAGCAATATTTCGCGTAAAGAAAACAGAACTTCATGAAACCCGAAATCGACAAGAAAGGTGAGGCATTCTTACCAAACCCGAAGTCACGAAGTGAGAAATATGGCTATGAGGCCGGAAAGTAAGCAAGCTCGGGTCCATAGCTTTAACCTCAATTTCGGGCTCCTCGCCCTGTGGCATCTCAAACGGAGGTGATTGCTGATGATCCGACATCGTTTCTTTGACGAAATTGATCCTAGAGCAGCAAGAAAGTGTTTTGGGGTGATTTCTCTACGAAAATTGGGCTCGGAATTTGGAGGGTTCTTCAAATTTTTGAAAACTGGCCGAAAACAGCGAACGGCCTGTTTAAATATGCTGAACTTATGCGCCAGGCGCGCGCCTCCCGACATACTCATCCGAGGCGCGCGCGTCCCACAACGAGGCCCGGACGCGCGCTCTTCCCATCATCAGGCAGGTTCAGAAGCATTCTCCCATGCAAGAATCCATGCATCGTATCAAGGTTTTCCCACGGATTCCGAACTCCCTAAGTTTTGTCACGGGTGCCACACCCCCCTCAAGAGTCAATCTCAACATTTCATCCCCAGCAGGAACATTTTTCTGGTCGCGGTCAACTGTGCCCGCACCCCACAATTCAAAAGTCAAGTGTGACTCCAATTGGCCTGAGACTTAGAAGCAACGGCCTCATCAACGGATTTCACTAACGGATTCGTCCTCAAAGGTTCACTAACGGCCTCATCAACGGATTTCACTAACGGATTCGTCCTCAAAGGTTCACTAACGGCCTCATCAACGGATTTCACTAACGGATTTGTCCTAAAAGGTTCACTAACGGCCTCATCAACGGATTTCACTAACGGATTCGTCAACTAGGGTTCACCAACGGACTCATCCAAGGGATTCACTAACGGATTCATCAAACGGATTCACTAACGGATTCGTCAACAAGGGTTCACCAACGGACTCATCCAAGGGATTCACTAACGGATTCATCAAACGGATTCATTAACGGATTCGTCAACGAGGGTTCACCAACGGACTCATCCAAGGGATTCACTAACGGATTCATCAAACGGATTCACTAACGGATTCATCAACAAGGGTTCACTAACGGACTCATCCAAGGGATTCACTAACGGATTCATCAAACGGATTCACTAACGGATTCGTCAACAAGGGTTCACCAACGGACTCATCCAAGGGATTCACTAACGGATTCATCAAACGGATTCACTAACGGATTCGTCAACAAGGGTTCACCAACGGACTCATTCAAGGGATTCACTAACGGATTCATCAAGCGGATTCACTAACGGATTCGTCAACAAGGGTTCACTAACGGACTCATTCAAGGGATTCACTAACGGATTCATCAAACCGGTTCACTAACGGCCTCATTCAAAACATTCAGCCGGCAGGTTCACCTAACGGATCATGCCACCCCCTCTATCAACAAAAGCCGCTCACACAGGGAGCGCACCACTATCTCTCGCAATTTCAAATTCCTGCTTTCATCGAGTCTTTGCTTTTTTCTTTGTGATGTCCTCGGCGGGTGTTTTTGACTTTCGTCGACGCGTTTTGCTTTGCAGTCCACGTCGCCGAGGGGCTCTGTAGACACCCCGCCTTGGACCGCTCACCCCAATTGCACATTTGATTTTGTGTTTCTCCCCATTTTAAGTGTTTCTCATTAGTTTCTGTCACTTCAGTTAAGTTCCTGACTGACTTCGTTAAGTCCAGGGACTAAACTGAATAACAGGGCTGACTTTCTAGTCCATTCTGTCAAAATTGCCTTCTCTGAGTCGCGCGCCTCCGACACTAGGAGCCAGGCGCGCGCGCCTCCCGCCCCCAAAGCAGGAAGCGCGCGCCTCTGGGCGTCAGTTACAGATTTCTGGCCAAGATTCCCTCCCTTGCTCAATTTACAGGATTTTGCCCGGGAAGGATTTCTTGGTGACTGAGTTTTGGCACCAAAAACACCCCTCTTTCACCTATAAAAACCTCTCTTTACCTCCATTTTCAAAGGACCGAAAATTGAACTTACAAAAACTATATCAAAATCACTTTCTAAAGGTTCTCCAAGGATTTCATCAAGCAATATTTGAAGGTCTTCAAATTGTAGGTAAAAGTCCATCTTTTCCTTTCTTTTCTACTTCATCTCCTCTCTCTCTTTTACTCTAATCAAATGTGCAATCACCCAAATCATTTTGGGACATGACTCTAATGATCACCTCATCTCATTGAGGTTGGTTAAGGAGTTATCTCCTACATTCCAAACTCTATTTTAAACCCCCTTTTTATGACTTAAAGAAGAAGAAGAAGAATGTTATTATTCATGTAGATTTTGATCAAGCAAGACCAACTTTAGTTGGGCGAGATGGGTGTTTCGGTACTTCCCATCTCGTAATCTAACCCCCGAACCTCAAAACAAAGAATCTCTGTTTTCGTAATCAAACTTAGGCTACAATCAATAGGTTTTTCTTATGTTCCTCAAAACATAGGTGGCGACTCTAAAACAAGTTAGACATCCTAGGACAATTCACCGCTCTAGCCAAGCCGTGGTTCCCCGGGGTATCTACATGCATAAGCTCAAAACGATTGTAATTTGTAACACTCTCTCATTATATAAGATCTCCATTAGAAATCCAAGACTAACCATCTTGATAGAGGACGTAGATCATTTTCCCGATCGAACCTCTCCAAATAGCGCGTACTTACTTATTGCTAATTCCTTTCAAGTTCATATCATATCTAACTATTTGCTTGTTTAATTGATTGAACTCTGTTGTGTTTGTTATATAATTTGCCTTAGTTTCTTATTTCACCCACTTTGAGCCAAAATACTTAGAGTCCGTGTGCGCCCCCTTTATCATACTTTGCGCCTATTTACATTACTAAATTCCGCTGTGCATTTCACTCACTCACTTAGGCGCATATCATAACGCTTATTTGATAAAGTGCGCATTTGTAATTGAGTTTATCAAGGGTACGAAAAGAATTTTAAAACAGCTATTCACCCCCCTCTAGCTATTTTTCATACCCTTGTTTCCCTTTGGGACCAACAAGTGGTATCAGAGCAAACACCTTTATAAAACACTTCTGTTTTTCAAGCTTAACAGCTTGGGTGCCGATTCTAAATGGCAAACTCAAAACCTATGGCAACTGCAAACTACACTCACGTTCCGGTCTTTGATGAAGATCACTTTGACGTGTGGAAATTCAGCATCTTAACTCATCTCAACTCAATCGATGAAAGACTTCATGACACCGTGGTTTATGGACCTTACATCCCTATGAAAGCGAATCCAAATCCACGCACCAATGCTGCTCAACCAACCATCAAGAAACTAAGGGAAGAATGGACTGAGGAAGAAACAAGAAGAGTTGCAAATGATGGCAAAGCAAGAAACATTCTCCTAAGCACTCTAAGCACGGCTATGAAACAACAAGTCATGCATTGTGCTACTGCTAATGAGCTATGGGATGCTATTGAAGAGCATATAGAAGGAGATACTGTTTGTAAGGAGAACAAGAAATATGAAGTGCAAAAGAGATTCAACAATTTCTCTCAACTCCCCGGTGAAACCTTAAGACAAACTTATGAACGCTACTGTGAAATTATAAATCTATGTATTTCACTTGGCATGAAGTTTTCAAACAAAGATTTGAATGTCAATTTTCTCCAAGCTTATGGATCAAGATACCTACATAAATCAAGCGCTCTTGAAGACGCCGAAACTTTAGATGTATGGACTTTAAGGAACCTTTATGCAAATCTTAAGGTTTATGAGCTCAAACTCCAACGAATCAGTGAAACTGAAGGAAAGTCAAAATCCATAGCAATGGTGGTGCATAGAGAAGAAGCGCATGCGCCTGCGCCGGTTCAAGAAGAGAAAAGTTCCGATCCCAAAATTTCTACCTCTGAGCTACTAGACATGGATGATGAAGACTTCGCTTTATTTGTGAAGAAATTTCAAAAGTTCAGAAAATTCTCAAGACCCGGCTCAACCAGAAAATTTCAAGGATCTACCAGCAGAGCTCCTCCAAAGTTCACGAGGAGCAGTGATTCAAAAAGAAAAGAAGACCTTGTTTGTTTTAATTGCAGGAAACCAGGACACTTTGCTTCAAGCTGCCCAACTCCAAAATTTGAATATATGCAGAAGAAGAGCAGCCATACTCCCAAGTTCACTCCCAAATTCACTCGTCACAAGGGAATGGTTGCTGAAGAAGAATCACCAGCAAATGAGCAGAACACTTGGATCGAAACAGACTCAGATGAGAGCGATGAAGATTCTGATGATGGACTCGTTTGTTTGGTGGCAAATGATGATGAAGTTGATACTTATGATTCTGATGATGACTTCTCCAAGGATGTTCCTGATATGTGTGTCTTGAATAAACCTATCAAGAAATCTGCAGGTTTTCAAGAAGTGAAAAGGAATAAAGGACCAACCATCAGCGAGCTCGTTGAACAAGGATTTCTTACTTTGGCTCAAAGCGATGGTGGATTGTTATTCTCACGATGTGATCTAAGTGCAAGGAACAAGTTGAGAAAAGGAGCTTACATCAGACCTCAAGTTGAACCAACTGCTCCAATCTCCAAAATCAATGATGATAAAGTGATTGCTGAACAAGAAAAAATGTTAAAAAAAAGCTGAAAAGGTAATCACTAGATTTGATAATATGAAGGAAGCTTTAGCAATATCATGTGATGAAATTTCCCAGTTTAAGACCGAGAAATCTCTACTTAAATCTGAACTCACCCTCCTTAAGGAGCAGATAAAGAGCATGACTCCTCTTACTGTTAAAAACACTTTTCTAACAGAACATAACTCACTTCTTAAAGTTCAAAACGATGAATTGGTTGCTCAAATTACTGATCTTAAAAAGACTACAAATGAGTGGTCCAATTCTCGTGTCACTATGGAGAATATATTTGAGTCCCAAAAAGTCAGTGGTGATAAAAGTGGCTTGGGATTCTCATCAACTAGTGACAACTTTAAATGTGATATCTGTGCTGAAAGAGATAGTGAATTTGCAAATCAGCAAACTTTTGAAATTCCCAAGGAAAAACATTCTAATTCAATGGGAAAAGGACAGGAAAAAGTCAAGAAACAAACATTCCATTATGTCTACCCAACGAAGCAATTTAGGAAAGCTAATGGGAAAGATATAGCTACAGATGAATCATCCTCCAGCAAAATCCCTCTTGAAACAAAGCGCGCTCCTTCTCCGAGTGCTCATTATGCGCCTAGGAGCCACGCGCCTCATCGCCGTGCGCCTCCTAGCCCTATGCGCCCTCCTAGATCAAGCGCTCCAAAATTTCAAAAGAAGGATTTTGTTAAGGCTAGTCCATCTGACCCAAAGAAGAATGCTATCCCAAAGAAAAGTAAAGAGTTTGTGAAAACTCATGTGATTGGTGGCTTTCATCATTGTTCCATTTGTGATTGTTCTGGACACAAGGCCGTGGAATGCCTTTTGCGATTCACTCCCAATGCTAAAGGACGTAAAAACCCTAAGGTCAAGCAAGAGTGGGTTGTCAAAAGTTGCTAACCCTAGGACCCAAAAGGAATAAAGGGGACCTGCTTAAATGTCTATATTTCAGGTTCTTTGTTTCATGGCTGGATCTTCAAAAGCTAGAAATTATGAATGGATTCTCGATAGTGGGTGTTCAAGACACATGACTGGAGATGAATCCTTATTAGAAGATGTCCATGAAGAAAGAGGTCCCTCAGTAACATTTGGTGATAATAACAAATGTCAAGTTGTTGCATATGGAACGCTCAAGAAAGATAAAGTGTGCATTGAAAGAGTCTCTATCGTCGAAGGGCTCAAGCACAATTTATTATCCATATCTCAATTCTGCGACAAAGGATTAGAATGCCATTTTACCTCAACTCAATGTCTTATCAAGAATGGTAAAACTGGAGCTACATTACTCACGGGATATCGTAAGACAAATATTTACATTATTGATTTCCATAGTATGAACTCTAGTACTAATCTTTGTTTTGTAGCTAAAAGTGTGAGCGAAAATAGTTGGCTGTGGCACAAGCGCTTAAGTCACTTGAACTTCAAATATCTATCAAAACTCAGTAGGAATAACCTTATTAAAGGACTTCTCAAGGTTACTGATCATCATGACAAGAAGTGCGCCGCATGTCAACTTGGCAAACAACCGAAGAAGTCTTTCTCCAGCAAGACCAATCCCTCAACTTCTAGATGTTTGCAACTTCTTCACATTGATCTATTTGGACCAGTCACCACTGCAAGTATTCGAAAGAACAAGTATACTTTAGTTGTGGTGGATGATTATTCAAGATATACATGGGTGGAAATGATGATCTCAAAAGACGACTGTTACGACATTTTGACCACCTTATTCAGACTGCTCCAAACCCAAAAAGAAGATGACATTGTTAGTGTTCGATCTGACAATGGAACAGAATTCAAGAACAACGGTGTTGCTCGATATTGCGACGATCATGGGATAGATCACAACTTCTCAACCGCTGGAGTTCCTCAACAAAATGGTGTTGTGGAAAGAAAGAATAGAACGTTGATTGAAGCGGGAAAGACGATGATAGCTGAAGTGAAATTGCCTAAGTACTTTTGGGAAGAAGCTATCAACACAACATGTTTTTGTTTGTCCCAAAGGGAAACAAGGGTATGAAAAATAGCTAGAGGGGGGGGGTGAATAGCTGTTTTAAAATTCTTTTCGTACCCTTGAAAAACTCAATTGTAAATGCGCACTTAATCAAATAAGCGTTATGATATGCGCCTATGTGAGTGAGTGAAATGCACAGCGGAAGTAAGTTAAGTAAATAGGCGCAAAGGTGATAAAGGGGGCGCACACACACTCTAAGAATTTTGGCTCAAAGTGGGTGAAATAAGAAACTAAGGCAAATGATATAACAAACACAACACAGTTCAATCAATCAATCTACAATGAATAAACAATCAAATAGTTAGATATGATATGAACTTGAAAGGAAATAGCAAGAAAGTAAGTCCGCGCTATTTGGAGAGGTTCGATCGGGAAAATGATCTACGTCCTCTACCAAGATGGTTAGTCTTGGATTTCTAATGAAGATCTTATTATGAGCGAGTGTTACAAATTACAACTTGTTGAGCTTATACACTAACTCAAGATCTATTTCTATGAACGAACAAAACCTAGACAAAACCAGTGTATCTCTAAAAGAAAGATCTAAGTGATCAAACTTAAAGAGGTGCGTGTGTGATTTAGTATCAAGGCTCTTTAGATCTTTTAGATTGAGAGCACAAGAAGACTAAAGTGTTTTGGCTTGAAGATCTGGGCTAAGGATGAAGGTATGAAGGTGTTCTTGAGAATTCTAGAAATTTCAAAGGCAATCTTCAAATCTTCAACAAATGCTTGAGAGAGAAATTCTTGAAAATCTTAGCAAAACTCAGCATCTTCAAAATGTTGAAGTTATGGGGTATTTATAGTGAAATCCCAAAAACTAGCCGTTGGAAATTCATGATGATTCTGAGCAAAGGACAAATGTGTTGTCGCTCATTGAGTGGAGCACGTGTCCTTTTATAGCCGTTAGACACATAACACAATTGTGACCGTTGTGGACAGGTGTCCTCAATTTGGGCGCACACGTGTTATTTAACCATCGTTTGAATCATTGGCGTAGTTTGAATTCTCTTCAAGTCTTTGAATCTTCATTAAATCACTGAGTGTTAAACACACTACGTTGAGGCGCGTGAGCTAGAGAGGCGCATGAGCCAATGGGGCGCATGAGTTAATGCTAGGTGCATACTCATGCGCGCGCACCCAGGAGGCGCATGGCGCGTGGCTTTGAAGGCGCATGGCGCATGGCTTGAAGGCGCATGGCGCTTCGCTTGAATTCACACAGTGATTTTCTTGAATCTTGATCTTCTTGCCCTATTTCTAAGCCTATTCTATTACAATGGACAACCTAAAAAATGAAGTATAAATACTTCTTACATGTGGGTCTAAAGTCCATGAAATAAAACTTAGGTGATGGATCAATCAAATCTAATCAATCCTATTACATTGAAACTGAGATATATGTGGGCATACCCAACAATCTCCCCCTATTTGATTGATGCCATTACCTACTATATCAAGGACAAACATTATACTTGATAAAAACATGTCCAAATAAATGATATTGGTAAATCATGTCTCAAGTTAATGCACATACTAGTCCAAGATATAGATTTCTAATCTATTCCAATAAGGATAAAACATTACAAATGGAAAGATAGAAACAACAGTTTATAACACATTCAAAATGATATGAGTTTTAGTTTTGAAATGTGTTTAAACAAAGTTTAAACTCGATGCATAAAATATGAAGCAGTTCAAATATGATGCATATGATTTTAAACAACATTCAATGTTCTACAAACAAGAAGTTTGAGTGAACAAGTTTTGAAACAAAAGTGATGCTTTGTTCTCATTAATACTTGGGATGTAGGAGTTACAGATTACAAGTATTGAACAGAACAAAATCAAAAGAGGTGCTAAAACATGTAAGCACGAAAATCACTATCTTCAAAAGGGGTTTTACTAACAACAAAAAATTCTAACAACTTACAAACAAACCAAAAACTAAGGGTTGGGAGGAGGCGCGTCTTCATCCTTCAATCCTTCTTCTATTTCAGAAACGGAGCGCTGGATTTGTTTGGAAAGTTGATAGGCGCGGTTGACATTAGCATAAGTGTCAGTGACAAGAGTATGAGTTTCAGTGACACCGTCTCTGATGTAGCGCAAATGATCCACATTGATGTTTTGATACTCATCAATGGAGCGCTGAGTAATTTGATGCTGCTGAGAAACATTTTTTTCTAAAATTTGAAGATGTGCTTCAATAGCATTTTGAGCAGTGATAATGTCCGAGGAAATGTGATCTGCGCGTCTATCAGAACTGGAGTGAGCAGCAGTGTGAGTGACAATCATTTCTTTCAAAACATCCAACTTTGAGACTAGAACATTCATGTTGGACTGAGATGCAGCAGACTGAGGTATGAAGGTAGGCGCAGCAGATGAGGTGTGCGCCTGATCAGGTTGAGCTTGTACCTGAGTCTGCGCCGGAGGAGTAGGAGCAGAAAGTTTGTCCTTGATTAAAGTCATCTCCCCCTTAATGGCAGCGATCTCTTCAGATTGATCAGTCAGCATGGAAGTGAGGATCTGAGTCTGACCTTGTTCTAACTTAGCCTGACCCTGCTGCAAAGATTTAAGAATAGAAAGTACCTCACTCAAATCTGAAGGAGAAGATGGAGGAGGCGCAGGGGAGGATAGGGGCGCATGAGAAGGGGAAAGAGTTGATGGAATATCTTGCTCCCCCTCACTTGAATCATCATCTCCAAATAATTATTTTCTGAGATCTTGCCTGAATTTTTGTTGAGTGGGAGATATAGGAATTGTAGGAACTGGAGGGGCGCAGCAGTTGTAGATGGAACTGGAGACACACGGGGAATGGGGGCGCATTGAAGTGGCGCGAGTTGAGTAGGCGCGGGATCGACTGTGCCTTTCTCAGCATCTGCGCTTGAACCAGCGCTTTTCTTGCGTTCCTTCTTTTCTAACTCAGCTGCTTTCTTGGCTCGAAAATCTTCATCTCGTTTCCTTTGAGCCTCAAGTCTGCTAGCTTCCTGCGCAATCCTTATATCTCTATCCTCATCAGATTCAAATCTAGTGCGCTTGATAGCAGCTCTAGGAGGGTCATCAACAATCCTTTTGCCCTTGCTCTTTTCTGCGCCTACCACGGTTTCTGTGCGTTGACTGGCGCCTTTGGAATCTGCGCTCTTCTTTGTTGGTGCGCCTTTAGGAACTGGCGCATCATCTGATTCAGTATTTTCATCAACTAACCCTTCAATAGATTTGATCTGAATTCCTGTTGTGCGCTTCACAGGCTTCTTCCTGCGCTTTTTAAGATCCAAGTTGGCTTTTCCAAAAATTGGAACGTCATCAGATTTGTACACAGGGTTCTCACTAAAAAACTTGACTAACTCAGGATAAGTTAGGAAAATTTTAGTAAGGATTCTGCAGTGAGTTTTGAATTTGGTTCTCCCATCAGCCTTGTTCTTGTTGTATTTATCAATCTGGTCAGACAAGGTTTTGAACAAAATCTGAGGCCAATTTAATCTAGTCTTTCCCATGATGGCAGCAGTATATTCCCACTGCTCCACAGTGAATCTATTCACATTCCCGGTCTTGAACACGATCGAAGTATCAACAAGATGCGCTATATGAGCGAGCAGATCTCCACCATCTCTTATCTCAACGTTTTTGATGTTGTTTAGAAGAGTAGGAATTTGGAGATAGGTACGCACTACAGCATTCTGATCTGCAACTGAGTAAGAGTTTGGTTCACCAGAAACACCCTGAGGGCCAGTAGTGCTGAAACTCACGATGTTCTTGATTGTGCCCGTAGAGATAGTTATAGCCACATTCTGAACGGTGGCGCATATCCTGTAGCGCACATATTCATCAGCTGGAGTCTCAACTAGAGCAGCGGTTGAGAAGAATTCATCAACGAGGAGCGGAGAAAAGAATGGTTGATCCAACATGAATAAAGGAGTGAGTCCAGCGATGTGAAGGGTTGAAAGGATTTCAACTCCCATTGGATCAAGTGAGAGCTCAGCAAGATCAACTGTCTCACCAGGTCTGAAATTTGCAGGGTCCTGAAAAGTAAACATTTGAGTGAAGTTAGTAGTGTAGGTGCATAGAATCATAATGATGTGCTCAGTAGAGTAGGCGCAGGACAATATATAGGCGCATAAGAAATAGCATGCGCATACTATTATTAGGCGCATATATGTTGTAGGCGCATACAAAAACGAGGCACATATTATGGTTCTATGGAATATACTAAGTAAAAATTAAACATAAGAATTTGACTAAGTAAAATTTAGGCGCGTAAGATTTTAGGCGCATAAGGACTTTAGGCGCATGAATGATTGAGGCTCATAACATTTGTTGGCGCAAACAATTGTTAGGCGCATGAATCAATAGAGGCGCATAAGGTCATATGGCGCATAACCAACTAGGCGCATAAATCAACACTTAGGCGCATATTTATGTAAAATTCATACTAAGTATAAAAACACACGAAAACACACAAACACATATCAAACATGCATATGCAATTTTTAAGAATCAAAATATGAAAATTTTGAAAAACAAGTTTTGAAAATTTTGAAACCCAAGTCATGCAAAAATAACGAAGAACACGAAGAACATGTCTTGAGTGCTCGAAGAACACCAAGAACACATAAAACGTGAAACTTCACCAAATCAAGCACACAATATATCAAAATGACCGCATGAACACAAGGATCACAAAAATGTACACCAAAACAAGTAAAAATCAACAACAAATCTAGTAAATGGATTCAAATATCCGAAAATTTGAAAAGTTTAAAAAAATGAAATTTCTCAGATTCGCAACAAATACCGAATTGATCGTCGAAAAGGATAGATATAAAGATTTGAAATCACAAAACAGACATAACCCAACAAACGATTTCGAAAATCACCGAGTCAAGATTAAACAAAGAAAAGTTGAACTCGGGTTTTTAAGAACACGAAAACCCAGAAAAACACAAAAAAAATGCGAAAATGTAAGAGTTTAAGGTTCAAGAGATCATACCATTTCGTCTTGTGATGCTTTGGTTGATCTTTTTGGACCCATTAACAGAATATATAGAGAGAAAAAGGATGAAGAAAGGATGAATAATGGAGTGAGAGAGAGAGAGAGAGTCGGGATAGAGAGAGGGATTGGAAGAGTTGGTGAATATATATATAGGTAAGTAATGATTATAGATGGGGTTTAGGGTTTCTAGGATGGGAGGTGAAGAGATGGGCATTTATGAGGGATATTGGTGAGTTGAAAGGCATTAAATGCTGAATGACACAAAGATGTCATGATGTGACATTTTGGGTATAAGAAAAACTTCTCCACTTTCCCTATAAGTATATGAGCAATTTTGATTAATTTTTGCACAAACCCCAAAAACATCTGTTTTGGTGTAAGTTTGGGGTGCAAGAAATAGATCCCCAGAAAATAAAAATTTTCAAAAAACGTAAAACGAGGGAAAAATTAATTGCACAAGTACCCTTGAACAATTAAAGGAATGTCAAAAGACAAAGATTCCTATAATAAATAAGAACAATCATACCTGGTACTTGTGAAAATTGAATACGTTCAATCATTGAAATAATAAATTTTGAGCATTGATTGAGCCGTAATATTAACTGCGCGCATGGGAGGCGCATAACACTCATGGGCGCGCATGAAGAATAGGGCGCATAAGGCTTTGAGCGCGCATAAGTATTTGGTTGCATTGGATGCTAGGCGAGCATAAAAGAGTAGAGCGCGCAGAAATGTGAATTAGGCGCGCAGAAAGAGGGGCGCATACTCAGGCGTTTAGTTTCCTTGAAACTTTGAAATATATATATAACTTTTGAACCTATTATACTCAACTTAACAAATCATAAAATCATTAGTAATAACAAAACTTCAAGCATACCCATTTCACCTCTCAAATATATGAACCGTTTCGCGTCAAGTGCTTTCGTTAGAATGTCGGCGATTTGATAGTCGGTTCCCACGTGTTCCAAATGAATATTGCCTTTTTCCACGTGGTCTTTGAGGAAGTGATATTTGATGTCGATGTGCTTGGTTTTTGAGTGCATGACAGGATTTTCAGAAACGGCAATGGTTGAAGTGTTGTCGTAGTAGATGAGACAATTTTCTTCAATGATATCATAGTCCACCAATTGCTGCTTCATCCATAGTATTTGACAGCAACAACTTCCCGCAGCGATATATTCAGCTTCGGTTGTTGAGAAAGATACTGAAGCTTGTTTCTTACTCGCCCATGACACAAGTCGATATCCGAGGAAATGACAAGTGCCACTCGTGCTTTTCCTATCAATTGTGCACGCTGCGTAGTCCGCATCTGAATAACCTACAAGTTTAAAGTTCGAATCTTTGGTGTACCAAAGTCTAAGGTTAACAGTGCCGGATAGATATCTTATAATACGTTTCACAGCAATTAAGTGTGCTTCTCTAGGGTCAGATTGATAACGAGCACAAACACAAAAACTAAACATAATATCGGGCCTACTAGCAGTAAGATAAAGGAGTGAGCCAATCATACCTCGATAGAGCGTTTGATCAATACGTTTACCTTTTAAGTCTTTGTCGAGTTTATTGCCGGTAGCCATTGGAGTGTCGTATGCTTTGGCATTCTCAAGTCCAAACTTCTTGATTAAGTCCTTTGTGTATTTGGCTTGATTTATAAATATGCCTTTACTCATTTGCTTGATTTGAAGCCCGAGGAAGAATGTGAGTTCTCCCATCATGCTCATTTCAAACTTGCTCTTCATTAGTTTCTCAAAGCGCTTGCACAACAATTCATTAGTAGAACCAAATATAATATCATCAACATAAATTTGAACAAGTAATTTATGACCATTATGTGTGGTAATGAAAAGAGTTGTATCGATTTTACCACGAGTGAAGCCTTTTTCAATGAGAAACTTAGATAGTGTATCGTACCATGCTCTTGGTGCTTGCTTGAGCCCATACAAAGCTTTCTGGAGTTTCTACACATGATTTGGAAATTGTGAATCTTCAAACCCAGGTGGTTGAGCAACGTAGACTTGTTCTTGAAGTTCACCATTCAGAAACGCGCTCTTCACATCCATTTGATATAACTTGAAGTTCTTGTGAGCGGCGTAAGCTAGAAAGAGTCTAATAGCTTCAAGTCTCGCTACGGGCGCAAAGGTTTCATCGTAATCAATTCCTTCTTCTTGCCTATAGCCTTGTGCAACCAATCTTGCTTTGTTTCTTGTGATGGTTCCATTCTCATCCATCTTGTTTCTGAACACCCATTTCGTACCAATCACTCCTTGATCATTTGGTCTTGGAACAAGAGTCCAAACCTTCAAATTGATTGAGTTCTTCTTGCATAGCAACAACCCAATTAGGATCTTGGAACGCTTCATCAGTCTTCTTCGGTTCAATTTGAGAGATAAATGCAGTGTAAGCATCAAAGTTTGTAGCTCTCCTTGTACGAACACCAACGTTTAGATCACCAATGATATTATTGATTGGGTAACCTCTAACTTCACGAATTTCAGGAGGTAAGTTAGGTTGAGTCGTAGTAACTTGAAGGTCTTCAATTGGTACATCTTTACTAGATTCTAAATCATCAAAATTTGGAGGTTGAATTGGTTTAGAGTTGAAACTTGGGTTTACACGAGATGCAGCAGTAGATATAGGCGCATGAGAGGAATCAAGAGGCGCAACATGTGAGTGAGGCGCAGCTGATGATCCATTTGGCGCGCCATATGAGGAGTTAGGCGCAACTGATGTGGATTGATTTCCTTGAGTTGATAGATTCTGATTTTGAGTAGGCGCAACATAAATAGGATCACCTTCGTCGGCTTTGGCATCGAATTTACCTCTATGTTCATTTCCGTTGTAGAAGATATAACATTTACAACCAAATATCTTGAAGAATGCAATGTTGGGAGTTCTACCACGCCAAAGTTCATACGGAGTCTTGTTGTGAAGTTTGTTGATGAGGGAACGATTTTGAGTAAAACATGCTGTGTTGATAGCTTTTTCCCAAAAGTACTTAGGCAATTTCGCTTCAGCTATCATCGTCTTTCCCGCTTCAATCAACGTCCTATTCTTTCTTTCCACAACACCATTTTGTTAAGGAACTCCAGCGGTTGAGAAGTTGTGATCTATCCCATGATCGTCGCAATATCGAGCAACACCGTTGTTCTTGAATTCTGTTCCATTATCAGATCGAACACTAACGATGTCATCTTCTTTTTGGGTTTGGAGCAGTCTGAATAAGGTGGTCAAAATGTCGTAACAATCGTCTTTTGAGATCATCATTTCCACCCATGTGTATCTTGAATAATCATCCACCACAACTAGAGTATACTTGTTCTTTCGAATACTTGCAGTGGTGACTGGTCCAAATAGATCAATGTGGAGCAGTGGCAAACATCTAGAAGTTGAAGGATTGGTCTTGCTGGAGAAAGATTTCTTCGGTTGTTTTCCAAGTAGACATACGGCGCACTTCTTGTCATGATGATCAGCAACCTTGGGAAGTCCTTTAACTAGGTTATTCATGCTGAGTTTAGATAGATATTTGAAGTTTAAGTGACTTAAGCGCTTTTGCCACAGCCAACTATTTTCGCTCACACTTTTAGCTACAAAACAAAGATTAGTACTAGAGTTCATACTATGGAAATCAATAATGTAAATATTTGTCTTACGATATCCCGTGAGTAATGTAGCTCCAGTTTTGCCATTCTTGATAAGACATTGAGTTGAGGTGAAATGGCATTCTAATCCTTTGTCACAGAATTGAGATATGGATAATAAATTGTGCTTGAGCCCTTCGACGAGAGAGATTGTTTCAATGCACACTTTGTCTTTCTTGAGCTTTCCATATGAAACAACTTGACCTTTGTTATTATCACCAAATGTTACTGAGGGACCTCTTTCTTCATGGACATCTTCTAATAAGGATTCATCTCCAGTCATGTGTCTTGAACACCCACTATCGAGAATCCATTCATAATTTCTAGCTTTTGAAGATCCAGCCATGAAGCAAAGAACCTGAAATATAGACATTTAAGCAGGTCCCCTTTATTCCTTTTGGGTCCTAGGATTAGCAACTTTTGACAACCCACTCTTGCTTGACCTTAGGGTTTTTACATCCTTTGGCATTGGGAGTGAATCGCAAAAGGCATTCCACGGCCTTGTGTCCAGAACAATCACAAATGGAACAATGATGAAAGCCACCAATCACATGAGTTTTCAACAACTCTTTACTTTTCTTTGGGATAGCATTCTTCTTTGGGATAGCATTCTTCTTTAGGTCAGATGGACTAGCCTTAACAAAATCCTTCTTTTGAAATTTTGGAGCGCTTGATCTAGGAGGGCGCATAGGGCTAGGAGGCGCACGGCGATGAGGCGCGTGGCTCCTAGGCGCATAATGAGCACTCGGAGAAGGAGCGCGCTTTGTTTCAAGAGGGATTTTGCTAGAGGATGATTCATCTGTAGCTATATCTTTCCCATTAGCTTTCCCAAATTGCTTCGTTGGGTAGACATATTGAAATGTTTGTCTCTTGACTTTTTCCTGTCCTTTTCCCATTGAATTACAATGTTTTTCCTTGGGAATTTCAAAAGTTTGCTGGTTTGTAAATTCACTATCTCTTTCAGCACATATATCACATTTAAAGTTGTCACTAGTTGATGAGAATCCCAAGCCACTTTTATCACCACTGACTTTTTGGGACTCAAATATATTCTCCATAGTGACACGAGAATTGGACCACTCATTTGTAATCTTTTTAAGATCAGTAATTTGAGCAACCAATTCATCGTTTTGAACTTTAAGAAGTGAGTTATGTTCTGTTAGAAAAGTGTTTTTAACAGTAAGAGGAGTCATGCTCTTTATCTGCTCCTTAAGGAGGGTGAGTTCAGATTTAAGTAGAGATTTCTCGGTCTTAAGCTGGGAAATTTCATCACATGATAGTGCTAAAGCTTCCTTCATATTATCAAATCTAGTGATTACCTTTTCAGCCTTTTTTAACATTTTTTCTTGTTCAGCAATCACTTTATCATCATTGATTTTGGAGATTGGAGCAGTTGGTTCAACTTGAGGTCTGATGTAAGCTCCTTTTCTCAACTTGTTCCTTGCATTAGATCACATCGTGAGAATAACAATCCACCATCTCTTTGAGCCGAAGTGAGAAATCCTTGTTCAACGAGCTCGCTGATGGTTAGTCCTTTATTCCTTTTCACTTCTTGAAAACCTGCAGATTTCTTGATAGGTTTATTCAAGACACTCATATCAGGAACATCCTTGGAGAAGTCATCATCAGAATCATAAGTATCAACTTCATCATCATTTTCCACCAAACAAACGAGTCCATCATCAGAATCTTCATCGCTCTCATCTGAGTCTGTTTCGATCCAAGTGTTCTGCTCATTTGCTGGTGATTCTTCTTCAGCAACCATTCCCTTGTGACGAGTGAATTTGGGAGTGAACTTGGGAGTATGGCTGCTCTTCTTCTGCATATATTCAAATTTTGGAGTTGGGCAGCTTGAAGCAAAGTGTCCTGGTTTCCTGCAATTAAAACAAACAAGGTCTTCTTTTCTTTTTGAATCACTGCTCCTCGTGAACTTTGGAGGAGCTCTGCTGGTGGATCCTTGAATTTTGCTGGTTGAGCCGGGTCTTGAGAATTTTCTGAACTTTTGAAATTTCTTCACAAATAAAGCGAAGTCTTCATCATCCATGTCTAGTAGCTTAGAGGTAGAAACTTTGGGATCAGAACTTTTCTCTTCTTGAACCGGCGCAGGCGCATGGGCTTCTTCTCTATGCACCACCATTGCTATGGATTTTGACTTTCCTTCAGTTTCACTGATTCGTTGGAGTTTGAGCTCATAAACTTTGAGATTTGCATAAAGGTTCCTTAAAGTCCATACATCTAAAGTTCCGGCGTCTTCAAGAGCGCTAGATTTATCTAGGTACCTTGATCCAAAAGCTTGGAGAAAATTGACATTCAAATCCTTGTTAGAAAACTTCATGCCAAGTGAAATACATAGATTTATAATTTCACAGTAGCGTTCATAAGTTTGTCTTAAGGTTTCACCGGGGAGTTGAGAGAAATTGTTGAATCTCTTTTGCACTTCATATTTCTTGTTTTCCTTACAAACAGTATCTCCTTCTATATGCTCTTCAATAGCATCCCATAGCTCATTAGCAGTAGCACAATGCATGACTTGTTGTTTCATAGCCGTGCTTAGAGTGCTTAGGAGAATGTTTCTTGCTTTGCCATCATTTGCAACTCTTCTTGTTTCTTCCTCAGTCCATTCTTCCTTTGGTTTCTTGACGGTTGGTTGAACATCATTGGTGCGCGGATTTAGATTCGCTTTCATAGGGATGTAAGGTCCATAAACCACGGGGTCATGAAGTGTTTCATCGATTGAGTTGAGATGAGTTAAGATGCTGAATTTCCACACGTCAAAATGATCTTCATCAAAGACCGGAACGTGAGTGTAGTTTGCAGTTGCCATAGGTTTTGAGTTTACCATTTAGAATCGGCACCCAAGCTGTTAAGCTTGAAAAACAAAAATGTTTTATAAAGGTGTTTGCTCTGATACCACTTGTTGGTCCCAAAGGGCAACAAGGGTATGAAAAATAGCTTAAGGGGGGGTGAATAGCTGTTTTAAAATTCTTTTCGTACCCTTGAAAAACTCAATTGCAAATACGCACTTTATCAAATAAGCGTTATGATATGCGCCTATGTGAGTGAGTGAAATGCACAGCGGAAGTAAGTTAAGTAAATAGGCGCAAAGGTGATAAAGGGGGCGCACACACACTCTAAGAATTTTGGCTCAAAGTGGGTGAAATAAGAAACTAAGGCAAATGATATAACAAACACAACACAGTTCAATCAATCAATCTACAATGAATAAGCAATCAAATAGTTAGATATGATATGAACTTGAAAGGAAATAGCAAGAAAGTAAGTACACGCTATTTGGAGAGGTTCGATCGGGAAAATGATCTACGTCCTCTACCAAGATGGTTAGTCTTGGATTTCTAATGAAGATCTTATTATGAGCGAGTGTTACAAATTACAACTTGTTGAGCTTATACACTAACTCAAGATCTATTTCTATGAACGAACAAATCCTAGACAAAACCAGTGTATCTCTAAAAGAAAGATCTAAGTGATCAAACTTAAAGAGGTGCGTGTGTGATTTAGTATCAAGGCTCTTTAGATCTTTGAGATTGAGAGCACAAGATGACTAAAGTGTTTTGGCTTGAAGATCTGGGCTAAGGATGAAGGTATGAAGGTGTTCTTGAGAATTCTGGAAATTTCAAAGGCAATCTTCAAATCTTCAACAAATGCTTGAGAGAGAAATTCTTGAAAATCTTAGCAAAACTCAGCAACTTCAAAATGTTGAAGTTATGGGGTATTTATAGTGAAATCCCAAAAACTAGCCGTTGGAAATTCATGATGATTCTGAGCAAAGGACAAATGTGCTGTCGCTCATTGAGTGGAGCACGTGTCCTTTTATAGCCGTTAAACACATAACAAAATTGTGACCGTTGTAGACAGGTATCCTCAATTTGGGCGCACACGTGTTATTTAACCATCGTTTGAATCATTGGCGTAGTTTGAATTCTCTTCAAGTCTTTGAATCTTCATTAAATCACTGAGTGTTAAACACACTACGTTGAGGCGCGTGAGCTAGAGAGGCGCATGAGCCAATGGGGCGTATGAGTTAATGGTAGGTGCATACTCATGCGCGCGCACCCAGGAGGTGCATGGAGCGTGGCTTTGAAGGCGCATGGCGCATGGCTTGAAGGCGCATGGCGCATGGCTTGAAGGCGATGGCGCATCGCTTGAATTCACACAGTGATTTTCTTGAATCTTGATCTTCTTGCCCTATTTCTAAGCCTATTCTATTACAATGGACAACCTAAAAAATGAAGTATAAATACTTCTTACATGTGGGTCTAAAGTCCATGAAATAAAACATAGGTGATGGATCAATCAAATCTAATCAATCCTATTACATTGAAACTGAGATATATGTGGGCATACCCAATAGTTTTACTCAAAATCGTTCCCTCATCAACAAACTGCAAAACAAGACTCCGTATGAACTTTGGCGTGGTAGAACTCCCAACATTGAATTCTTCAAGATCTTTGGTTACAAATGTTATATCCTCTACAACGGAAACGAACATAGAGGTAAATTCGATGCCAAAGCCGACGAAGGTATTTTTGTTGGGTATGCCAAACATTCTAATGCTTTTCGCGTTTTTAATAGATCTACATTAGTGATAGTTGAATCTGTACATGTTACATTTGATGAACATTCTCTCCTTGAGCCACATTTGGCTCCAAATGTTGCTGATGATTCTGTTGAACTTAATTATACAGGGGCTCCTATTTATGTTGCGCCTACTCAAAACCAGAATCTATCAACTCAAGGAAATCCATCCACATCAGTTGCGCCTAACTCTTCTTATGGCGCGCCAAATGGATCATCAGCTGCGCCTCACTCACATGTTGCGCCTCTTGATTCCTCTCATGCGCCTATATCTACTGCTGCATCTGGTGTAAACCCAAGTTTCAACTCTACACCAATTCAACCTCCAAATTTTGATGATTTAGAATCTGGTGAAGATGTACCAATTGAAGACCTTCAAGTTACTACGACTCAACCTAACTTACCTCCTGAAATTCATGAAGTTAGAGGTCACCCAATCAATAATATCATTGGTGATCTAAACGTTGGTGTTCGTACGAGGAGAGCTACAAACTTTGATGCTTACACTGCTTTTATCTCTCAAATTGAACCGAAGAAGGCTGATGAAGCACTCCAAGATAGTAATTGGGTTGTTGCTATGCAAGAATAACTCAATCAATTTGAACGATGTAAGGTTTGGACTCTTGTTCCAAGACCAAATGATCAAGGAGTGATTGGTACGAAATGGGTGTTCAGAAACAAGATGGATGAGAATGGAACCATCACAAGAAACAAAGCAAGATTGGTTGCACAAGGCTATAGGCAAGAAGAAGGAATTGACTACGATGAAACCTTTGCGCCCGTAGCGAGACTTGAAGCTATCAGATTATTTCTAGCTTACGCCGCTCACAAGGACTTCAAGCTATATCAAATGGATGTGAAGAGCGTGTTTCTCAATGGTGAACTCCAAGAACAAGTCTACGTTGCTCAACCACCTGGGTTTGAAGATTCACATTTTCCAAATCATGTGTACAAACTCCAGAAAGATTTGTATGGGCTCAAGCAAGCACCAAGAGCATGGTATGATACACTATCCAAGTTTCTCATCGAAAAAGGCTTCACTCGCGGTAAAATCGATACAACTCTTTTAATTGCCAAACATAATGGTCATAAATTACTTGTTCAAATTTATGTTGATGATATTATATTTGGTTCTACTAATGAATTGTTGTGCAAGCGCTTTGAGAAACTAATGAAGAGCAAGTTTGAAATGAGCATGATGGGAGAACTCACATTCTTCCTCGGGCTTCAAATCAAGCAAATGAATGAAGGCATATTTATCAATCAAGCCAAATATACAAAGGATTTAATCAAGAAATTTGGACTTGAGAACGCCAAAGCATATGATACTCCAATGGCCACCGGCAACAAACTCGACAAAGATTTAAAAGGTAAACGTGTTGATCAAACGCTCTATCGAGGTATGATTGGCTCGCTCCTTTATCTTACTGTTAGTAGGCCTGATATTATGTTTAGTGTTTGTGTTTACGCTCGTTATCAATCTGACCCTAGAGAAGCGCACTTAATTGCTGTGAAACGTATTATAAGATATCTTTCTGGTACTGTTAACCTTGGACTTTGGTACACCAAAGATTCGAACTTTAAACTTGTAGGTTATTCAGATGCGGACTATGCAGCGTGCACAATTGATAGGAAAAGCACTAGTGGCACTTGTCATTTCCTCGAATATCGAATTGTGTCATGGGCGAGTAAGAAACAAGCTTCAGTATCTGTCTCAACAACCGAAGCTGAATATATCGCTGCGGGAAGTTGTTGCTGTCAAATACTATGGATGAAGCAACAATTGGTGGACTATGATATCATCGAAGAAAATTGTCCCATCTACTGCGACAACACTTCAACAATTGCCGTTTCTGAAAATCCTGTCATGCACTCAAAGACCAAGCACATCGACATCAAATATCACTTCCTCAAAGACCACGTAGAGAAAGGCAATATACATTTGGAACACGTGGGAACCGACTATCAAATCGCCGACATTCTAACGAAAGCACTCGGTACGAAACGGTTCATCTTTTTGAGAGGTGAAATGGGTATGCTTGAACTCAACTAATTTCCTTATAGTTTTGTTATTACTAATGATTTTATGTTTCGTTGAGTTATGAGTATATTAGGTTCAAATGATAAATCATTTCAAGTTTCAAGGAAACTCTGCGCGCCCTACACTCACTGCGCGCCCAATTCTTATGCGCGCCTCACTCCCTATGCGCGCCTAGCATTTAATGCTTCTTAAATCATTCTACGCGCCTAGATGATCTTATGCGCCTCCCATGCGCTCATTAAATGTTTGCGGCTCTATCAATGTTCAAAATTTATTATTTCAATGATTGAACGTATTCAATTTTCACAAGTACCTGGTATGTTGATTCTGTTCATTTATTATAGGAATTTCTGTCTTTTGACATTCCATAATTGTTCAAGGGTACTTGTGCAATTAATTTTTCCCTCGTTTTACATTTTTCGAAAAATTTTATTTTCTGGGGATATATTTCTTGCACCCCAAACTTACACCAAAACAGATGTTTTCGGGGTTTGTGCAAAAATTTAGTCATAATTGTTCATACACTTATGAGGGAAGTGAGACAATTTCTCTTTACCCAAAATGTCATATCAGTGTACCTTTGTGTCATTCAGCATTAATTGTTCGCGTCACATCTCAAAATCCTTCATTAATGCGCGCCGTACCCCGTCACGCGCACGTCATCACTTTTCTGTCAGAATTGAATGCGTACGGCACCTCGATATTCGCGCCTGTTTAATGCGCCGCATTCCATCAGTTTTTATCTTTTCAACTTCCCAAAAATTTCTCTTTTTGGTAATCATTTATCTGACATCACCCTATATATATAGCTATTCCTTCTCTCTATTTTTTCTCCTACTAACTCTCTCACTTTCTCTGTCACTCCCAGTCTCTCTCTCTCTCCCGTCTGTCCTATCTCCCTCTCTCTCTTTATCTCCATTTCTTCTCCATTTTCTCTCTATATATAACATTTATGGGTCCTAAGAGAGCATCAAAATCAACCCAAGACGAAATGGTATGAATTCTCAACCCTTAAACTCCTTAATTTTCTGAATTTTTTTCTTTTCGTCAATTTTTCTGGGTTCGTATTTCTTAAACCTGAAAATCATATTTTTCTTGATAAATCTCGTTTCGGTGATCCATTTTCAAAATCGTTTGTTAGGTTATATTCGTTTTGTGATTTCGAATCCTTTAAACTAAACTTTTCAACGATCAATTCGTTATATTTTGCGAATCTGAAATTTTTTGATTTTTGACTTTTCAAATTTTCGGATCTTTGAATCCATTTTGTGGATTTGTTGTTGTTTTATACTTGTTTTGATTTACATATTTGTTATCCTCGTCTTCGTGTGGTCGTTTTAGTATATTGTATGCTTGATTTGGTGAAGTTTCACGAATTATGTGTTCTTGGTGTTCTTCGAGCACTCAAGCCATGTTCTTCGTGTTCTTCGTTATTTTTACATGACTTGGGTTTCAAATTTTCAAAACTTGTTTCTCAAAATTTTCATATTTTGATTCTTAAAACTTGCATATGTTTGTTTGCATTTGTTTGTGTGTTTTTGTGTGTTTTTATACTTAGTATGAATTTCACATAGATATGCGCCTAAGTGTTGATTTATGCGCCTAGTTGGTTATGCGCCCTATGACCTTATACGCCTTCCTTGATTCATGCACCTAATAATTGTATGCGCCCTATGCAAATACAAATGTTATGCGCCTCAATCAACTTATGCGCCTAAAGCCATTATGCGCCTAAACATTTTATGCGCCTAAATTTTACTTAGTCAAATTTTTATGTTTAATTTTTCCTTAGTATTTTTCATAGAACCATGACATGCGCCTCGTATTTGTATGCGCCTACAACATATATGTGCCTAATAATATGCTATTTTTATGTGCCTATATATTGTCCTGCGCCTACTCTATACTTAGCTCATTTTATGATTCTATGCGCCTCATTCACTCCTAACTTCACTCAAATGTTTAATTTTCAGGATCCAGCAAATTTCAGACCTGGTGAGACATTTGATCTCACTGAGTTATCTACTGTCCAAATTGGCGTCGATATTATGGACTCTATCAGATAAGCCGGTCTTCTGCCTTTATTTACTTTGGAGCAACCTTTCTACTCACCGCTCCTCGTGGATGAATTCTTCTCAACAGCTGCTCTCGTGGAGACTCATGCTGATGGATACGTGCGCTACAGGATATGCGCCACAGTTCAGAACGTGGCTATAACTATCTCCACTGGCACTCTCAAGAATATCATCAACTTCAACACAACTGGCCCTCTGAGTGTAGCTGGTAAAATCAATACCTATCCTGCTGCTGCGCAGAATCTTATGGCAAGAACTCATCTCAACATTCCTTCTCTTCAGAATAACATCAAATCTGTTGAAATAAGGGATGGTGGTGATTTATTGGCGCATATCGCGCATTTGGTGGGGACTTCCATTATTTTCAAGACGGGAAATGTGAACCGATTTACAATGGAGCAGTGGGAATATACTGCAGCTATTATGGGAAACACTATCCTCAACTGGCCTCAAATCTTATTTAAAACTTTGTCGGACCAGATTGACAAGTACAACAAAAACAAAGCTGATGGGAAAACGAAGTTCAAAACCCACTGCAGAATACTCAAAAAAATATTTCTCACTTATCCTGCCCTTGCCAAATTCCTTAATGAGAACCCTGCTTATAAAACTGATGATGTTCCAGTATTTGGGAAAGACAACCTTGTCTTGAAGAGGCGCAGGAAGCGCATGGAAAAGCGCGCGCCTAGGGTAAATGGTGCTCAGTTTGTTGATGAAGCCACTGAGTCTGATGAAGATGAAGATGGCGCAGAAGAAGGCGCAGACATTGAAGCAGCACCTCGCGCAGAACTAACAGTTGTTCCAGGCGCAGAAAAGAGCAAAGGAAAAAAGGTTGCTGAAGGAACAAGCAGACCTCCTAAGCGCCCAAGATCTGAAATTGAAGAAGAGAAGGAACTTAAACGCGCTAAGGAAGCCAGTAGACTGGAAGCGCAGAAGAAAAGGGATGAAGAATACAAGTTGAAACAGGCTGCGGAGTTATCAAAGTCTGAAGGGCGCAAAGGTGCAGGGTCTAGCGCTGATGTACGCGCGCCCACTCTAAAGGCGCCTCCTATTGTTCGTGCGCCTCCATCAAAGCATTCTGCTCCTGCTCCAACTCAGAAACTAACTTCAGAGCCACTCTCTGCTGAGCGCCAAGCACTCAAAGATAGGCTATCCGATAAACTTTTTGGCGACTTGAGTGATGATCCAGTTCAGGGGGAGCCAGAGCCCTTGACTAGGCGCAAGAGTCCTTCTGCGCCTTCTCCTCGTGATTCTGCGCCCCCAACTATTTCAGTGGAGCCTACTTCAAGTGATGAATATCTGCCTTCTCCTAATGCTCCTACTCAATCACCTCCTGCGCCCCATACTTCTCCTGCGCCTCCTCCTCCCACTCCTGACATGAGTGTAGTTATTTCACTGCTACAGCAACTCCAGCAAGGCCAAGCTCAGATGAATTCAAAGTTAGAGCTTCATACTTCTATGCTTACTCAGCAAGCTGATGAGATTGCTGCCATTAAGGGGGAGATGGCGCGCATAGATGTGAATATCAAGGACAAACATTTCCTTACTCCTCAACAATGGAATGACGCTATAGATCAGATGAATGAACTTTTCAAAGGTACTCTTGCTTCCCTTCATGAGCGCATAGATGGTGGCATCAAACTCACTGATGGCCAAGATTTCATTAACGCTATAAGGGAGGTAGAGTTGAATATAGCGGGTAATATAAGGAAGTTGTTTGAGATGGTGGCTGGAGATAGCAAAAAATTACTGAGTGTTGCTGATAAACTCAAAGAAGTTAAGGATGAGCTAGAAATCCTGGGCTTAACAATTTATGGTGCTAATCCTGGCGCAGAACCCAAAGCTCCTGAATCCCATGCGCCTTCAGCTCCTGAAACTCTTGCGCCCTCTTCCAGCTCTGCTCCTGGCGCGCATATTGACATTAATTCTCTGCTCTCAAAGATTGATGTTCTGAAGGAATTAGTTGTCACTCACTTTAATGCCGCGCATTCCAGTGCAGACAGGCGCACAGATAGAGTTTCCGCTGATATACTTACTGCCCAAGCTGCTGTTGAAGCTAACTTCCAAGCCTTCACTGAAAACTTTTCACAACAGCAATCTATCACTCAGCGAACCATTGATGAGTATCAAAACATCAATGTGGATCATTTGCGCTATATTAGAGATGGTGTCACTGATACTCATGGGGTTGTAAACCGATGTCACCAACTTTCCAAACAAATCCAGCGCTCTGTTTCTGAAATAGAAGAAGGATTGAAGGATGACGACGCGCCTCCTCCCAACCCTTAGTTTTTGGTTTGTTTGTAAGTTGTTAGAACTCTTTTTGTGATAAGAAACCTTTTATTAGTGATTTAGTGCTTACATGTTTTAGCACCTTTTGTTTTTGTTCTGTTTAATACTTGTACTCTGTAACTCTTACACATTGAGTATTAATGGGAACAAAACATCACTTTTGTTTCAAAACTTGTTCACTCAAACTTCTTGTTTGTAGAACATTGAATGTTGTTTAAAATCATATGCATCATATTTGAACTGCTTCATATTTCATGCATTAAGTTTAAACTTTGTTTAAACACATTTCATAACTAAAACTCATATCATTTTGAATGTGTTATAAACTGTCATTTCTATCTTTCCATTTGTGATGTTTTATCCTTATTGGAATAGATTAGAAATCTATATCTTGGACTAGTGTGTGCATTAACTTGAGACATGATTTACCAATTTCATTTACTTGGACATGTTATTATCAAGTATAATGTTTGTCCCTGATATAGTAGGTAATGGCATCAATCAAATATGGGGAGATTGTTGGGTATGCCCACTTATATCTCAGTTTCAATGTAATAGGATTGATTAGATTTGATTGATCCATCACCTAAGTTTTATTTCATGGACTTTAGACCCACATGTAAGAAGTATTTATACTTCATTTTTTAGGTTATCCATTGTAATAGAATAGGCTTAGGAATAGGGCAAGAATATCAAGATTCAAGAAAATCACGAGTTTGAGCCAAGACATGCGCCATGCGCCCAAGCGCCTCACTCACGCGCCGCGTCGCGCTACGCGCCTTACAGTGCGCCTGCGCCTCTTATGCGCCTTCAAAGTGTAACGCGCCTCTCTTAGCTCACGCGCCTTATAGTGATCTATTCACTCAGTGATTTAATGAAGACTCGAAGACTTGAAGAAGATTCAAACTACGCCAATGATCCAACGGTGATTAAATAACACGTATGCACCCGCATCTAAGGACACCTGTCCATAACGGTCATATTTGTGTTATGTGTCTAACGGCTATAAAAGGACACGTGCTCCACTCAATGAGCGACAGCACATCCGTCCTTTTCTCTGACTCACCAAGGATTTCCAACAGCTAGTTTTTGGGGCTCTACTATAAATACCCCACAACTTCAACCATTTGAAGTTGCTAAGAATTTCAAGAATTTCTCTCTCAAGCATTTGTTGAAGATTTGAAGATTGCCTTTGTTATTTCCAGAATCCTCAAGAACATCTTCATAACTTCATCCTTAGCCCAGATCCTCAAGCGATAACACTTTAGTTTTCTTGTGCTCTCAATCTAAAAGATCGAAAGAGCCTTGAATCTAAAATCACACACGCACCTCTTTAAGTTTGATCACTTAGATCTTTCTTTTAGAGATACACCGGTTATTGTCTAGGATTTGTTCTTTCATAGAAATAGATCTTGAGTTAGTGTATAAGCTCAAAACGATTGTAATTTGTAACACTCTCTCATTATATAAGATCTCCATTAGAAATCCAAGACTAACCATCTTGGTAGAGGACGTAGATCATTTTCCCGATCGAACCTCTCCAAATAGCGCGTACTTACTTATTGCTATTTCCTTTCAAGTTCATATCATATCTAACTATTTGCTTGTTTAAATCATTGTAGATTGATTGATTGAACTGTGTTGTGTTTGTTATATCATTTGCCTTAGTTTCTTATTTCACCCACTTTGAGCCAAAATACTTAGAGTGTGTGCGCGCCCCCTTTATCATACTTTGTGCCTATTTACATTACTAAATTCCGCTGTGCATTTCACTCACTCACTTAGGCGCATATCATAACGCTTATTTGATAAAGTGCGCATTTGTAATTGAGTTTATCAAGGGTACGAAAAGAATTTTAAAACAGCTATTCACCCCCCTCTAGCTATTTTTCATACCCTTGTTGCCCTTTGGGACCAACAATATGCAATTGTAAAATTCTTCCCGTTGAAGTAAATCCTATTAATGAGACGGATTTGATACACTTTATTCCTAGGATTTTATGAGCTTAAAATATGAATTTTATGTATTTTAGATAGTTTTTATGTAATTTTGGGCAATTATGTATTTTTGGGGTTTAATTATAATTTGGGTGTTATTTTAGTATTTTTATATTTTTACCCAAATTAGATATTTTATTATTCAAAAGAAACTCCAAAATGGAATTTAAATGTAAATGCCCAAGTTTAATGAAGAGAGATAGAGGGATTGAAGAATTTCACTCAGTCCTTGTGCCATAAGTACCCAATTCTTGTGCCACAAGGGCTGGCCAAAGGAATTAAATTTAAAAGCCCAAGATTATTGAAGATGAATAGTGGATTGGAAGTTGGGTTGAAGAAATATGGAAGAAATTGGCCCAAGCAATGAAGACCAAGGAGCCTAATACAAGCCAAGCCACCAGCAGGCCCAACTCGGAAGGCCCATTCTCTGGCCCAAAGCGGCTTAGACAAAACGCATGTACCAGGTGCGTTTTCAGCGTGTCTGGCGCGTGATCGACGGTTCCTGGCGCGTGAACGAGGCTGGACCGAGAGTGGGGGCGCGTGATAGCGCGTGTGAGCCGGCTGAAAGGCATAATTTTGGTTATTTTTGTTTAATTTTAATTCCTTTTATTTTCATTACTGTTTTAAGACTTATTCTAGGTATAAAACTAGGTTTTCTTTTTGTTTTTGAAGGGGAGATTGGAGACTTAAAAGAATAATTTTTAGATCTAGGTTTTATTTCTTTTTCATGGAGATTTCAAAGTTCCATATGAGGAACTAAAACCCAAACTTTGGGTTTGAATCTTGAACCATCTTTTGTCAATTTGAGGTATTTTTCTTTCACAATTTGATTTCTATTCATAATTTTACTTGTTCTTAATTCTAGATCCGTTACTAGGGTTTATAAACTTGATCAATTTATTTATCTTTGTGATTGGATCTTTGCTAGAATTCTCTGTTATGTGCCAGAATTAGGGTTTTCACTGTAGCAATTTCATGATTTATGCATGTGCCATGGTAAATTGTGATTAGGGTAAAATTAAGCAATTATCTATTTTAATAAAAAGAAAGTGTTCTTGATCTTAGTTTCTTAAATCTTGAATCAATTAATTTTGCGATCTAGACTGTGCCAGTTAGATTAATTTATTAATTAGGGTTTCTAGTGAGTGTGCCACTGCTAGTAACTATTCTGAAAGAAGAAACAGATATTGAAATAAATCTCGGATCAAGTGAATAGGGTAAAAAGTGAATTGATGTATCGATGATAATTGATTAAAAAGGTGGGGACGGAAACAAATCTGAAGTATTCTTTAATTATTGTTTTTGCTCATATTTAGTTTAATTTATGTTCTTAGGATTTAATAATTATAATTTTCCCCCAATCTGGTCAAGTGACTGTTCGTAAATAAATAACCGTTCTTCGTGGATCGATTCTGGACTTGTCCCTAACTACATATTTTTAGAACCTAGTCCAGGTTTAATTTGTAGGTGTGCGATTCAGCCTATCAAATTTTGGCGCCGCTGCCGGGGAACGGTGTTTATTTGTTTACGTTCTTATTTTAATTCTTGTTCTTTTTCTTTTTATTTTCTTTGTATTTATTTTTTAGTTGGTTTAGTTTAATTAATTTAATTTTCTTTTTAGTTATTTTTAATTTTGTTATTTGTTTTTAGTGTGGAACCTTGTAAGGTCCACACCTGTTATGCTGACAATCTGCTTGGAAGTCTTGAATTAGTAAACAGATGGCAGATCAGACATTGAGGCAGAAAACTGCCCTGAATTGGAGCGAGCAACCTCATGCAGTTCAGTTCCCCACTCTGCCTACTGGGGTTACATTTGAGTTGAAGCCGGGTTTGTTGAGCCAGTTACCACACTTTACTGGGATGCCCGGTGAGAACCCGAATCAACATATATCCCAGTTTGTGCATATTTGCCAGAGCATGAAGCCAACAGCACTTCCGCTTGAGCATCTCCTCCTTAGAGCGTTCTCTTTCACTCTAAAAGATGATGCTAGTGCATGGTATTACCATCTGCCGCCTAACAGCATTACCACATGGCAGCAGATGAAGGAGGTGTTTCTTGATGAGTTTTTTCCTCCAGATCAGATCAATGTGATGAAGCGGGACATTAGCAACATGGAGCAGAAGGTAGATGAGATGCTATATGATTATTATAACAGGTTCCATAAGTTGTGCAGAAGTTGCCCGTATCATGGATTTGATGATGATCAGTTGATAGTATATTTCTATGGGGGTTTGAGAGTCATGGATAAGCGGTTGGTGGATTCTTGTTGTGGGGGAAGTATACTCAACAAGACGATTGAGGAGGCTAATGAGATAATTGATGAGTTGGCCAAGAGCACTCGGACACATGGCCGGAGATCGAGTTTCAGACAGGTTAGTGTTGTGGGATCGAGTAGTGGTGTGCAAAATAAGCTTGAGACAGATGTTGAGGACCTTAAGGGGATGATGAGACAATTGTTGATGGGTCCACCACAGAGTCAGAAGTATCAGACTAATCAGTATAATCAGTACAGACCACCGTACCACCAGCAGCAGCAGTATCAGAGTAATCCTCCGAGACAGTCTACGGATGATCTGCTTCACTCTTTAGTGCAGTCAGTGAGTATGATGAATGGTAATTTCCAACAGTATCAACAGATGACCGATGCGAGTATTGGTAATCTAGAGAGACAAATGGGGCAAATAGCTGATGCGGTTGGGAGACTAGAGGCTAAAGAGGCAGAGAAGGTACATTCTAGATCAGAACCGAACCCTAAGCAGAGTGCATGTGCCATGACTTTGCGCAGTGGTAAATAGATTGGGAAGGAAGTTGTACCGGAGGAGCCAGTGACTGAGGTTGAGGAGGTTGTGCCTACTGAGAAAATTCCGGAGGAGGGGAAGAAAGCTACACCAGAGCCCACAGTTTTTGAGCCGGATGTTCCATTTCCTGAGGCATGGAAAAGATCGCGAAAACATGAGCCTGACAAGGCTATCTTTGACACTTTCAAGAGGATTGAGGTGAACATCCCATTTTTAGACTTGTTGCAGACTGTCCCGAGATATGCCAAATTCCTTAAAGCGCTTTGTACATTGAAGAGGGATCAGAAGGCGAGGAGTCAGAAAAAGGTGAAGATGAAAGAGCATGTGTCTGCAGTCTATCATGAGAAGATGCCCAAGAAGTGTAGTGATCCCGGTATGTTCGTGATTCCTGTGTCTTTGGGTGATAACTCTGAGCATATGGCCATGCTTGACCTGGGTGCTTCAATCAATGTCATGCCTTATGCATTGTTTGAAAAACTCAAGTTGGGACCCTTACAGGATACACGGGTTGTTATTCAGTTGGCGGATAGGTCGAATGCATACCCTAAGGGGAAGGTTGAGGATGTGCTTGTTCGGGTTGGTAAGTTTATATTTCCTACGGATTTTTATGTTTTGGAGATGGATACGGATCCTAAGGCTCCCATTCTGTTGGGGAGTCCATTTATGTCTACAGCTCATAGTAAACTAGATGTGTCTAATGGTTCATTGACTATGGAGTTTGATGGGGATTTAATGGAGTTCAATATTTTTGACTCCAAGAAAGACCCTGAGGATGTTCGTGGTTTATGTTTCATGGATACAGTTGAGCCAAAGGTAGAGGATATGTCCACTATTTGCAGTGGGGATGATGATATAAAGATTGGTTTGGAGATTCCTGCGGTAAAACATGGACCAAGAAAGGTGAAGAATCTTCCTGAGCATCGAAAGCATGCATTTGGAGGTGAGGAAGAAGTGATGATGGCTAGTGGTTCGATTGAGAAGAAAGGAGGTTTGAGCACGATGAACAAAAAGACGAAGGGATTCATGGAAACAATTCGAGCTCAAACGGGGTGGAGTGTGCATTAATGAGGTACCATTTATTCCCTTACGTTTAAACTGTCCTTATTTTTTTTTTATTCACTTTTACACACTGAGGACACTGTGTAGTTTAAGCGTGGGGGAAGGATTTGTAGTTGTATAGTATGCATTTTTCATTCTAGATAGTTAGTTTTTCTTAAAAAAAAAAAAAAAAAAAAAAAAAAAAAAACGCACAAGAAAAGAAGCCCGCTAGATTGAAAACCCGAAAGGGCAGTCTAGGCAAAAACGAGGGTGTGCATAAAAAAAAAAAAAAGAGTGGCTAAGTGAAAACCCGAAAGGGCGCTTAGGCAAAAGGTGAGGTTTGAGTAATAAAATATCTTACATCCACCGGAGAGAAGACATAAGGGGGTTTGGAGTTTTGGGTAGGTTTACACTATTGGAGTAGGAGGTTTGGATAGTGGAGTTTAGATTAGGAAATCCTCGTTCTTTCTTGGAGATATAAGGGGGTGTTGGTGTTTTTGTTACGAGGTAAAGTTTTGTGCTTAATTATATAAATCTTGCATAAACTTGTTTTCATGAGGGAGATTGTAGAGTGAGATAAGCGTGGGGGAAAACTAGGACATTTTTAGATCCCCTTGGCTTTTGAGTGGACATGTAGTTTGGATACCGTTTATTATGGTGTTGGTATCAAGCTAGTGTCATTGTTATTATATCTTTAAGGAGTTATAAGGAGACGGAGTTTCTACACTTCTTGATTTTAATTGTTGAGTTTGATTGGTGGTTTAGAGGTGACTAGGAATCATTTTTCTCCATGCTACGCTAATTAGACCGGTGTTTAGAGGGGGGATAGGATTTTACTCAGGGACGAGTAAAGGTCTAAGCGTGGGGGAATTTGATGAGACGGATTTGATACACTTTATTCCTAGGATTTTATGAGCTTAAAATATGAATTTTATGTATTTTAGATAGTTTTTATGTAATTTTGGGCAATTATGTATTTTTGGGATTTAATTATAATTTGGGTGTTATTTTAGTATTTTTATATTTTTACCCAAATTAGATATTTTATTATTCAAAAGAAACTCCAAAATGGAATTTAAATGTAAATGCCCAAGTTTAATGAAGAGAGATAGAGGGATTGAAGAATTGCACTCAGTCCTTGTGCCACAAGTACCCAATTCTTGTGCCACAAGGGCTGGCCAAAGGAATTAAATTTAAAAGCCCAAGATTATTGAAGATGAATAGTGGATTGGAAGTTGGGTTGAAGAAATATGGAAGAAATTGGCCCAAGCAATGAAGACCAAGGAGCCCAATACAAGCCAAGCCACCAGCAGGCCCAACTCGGAAGGCCCATTCTCTGGCCCAAAGCGGCTTGGACAAAACGCATGTACCAGGTCCGTTTTCAGCGTGTCTGGCGCGTGATCGACGGTTCCTGGCGCGTGAACGAGGCTGGACCGAGAGTGGGGGCGCGTGATAGCGCGTGTGAGCCGGCTGGAAGGCAGAATTTTGGTTATTTTTGTTTAATTTTAATTCCTTTTATTTTCATTATTGTTTTAAGACTTATTCTAGGTATAAAACTAGGTTTTCTTTTTGTTTTTGAAGGGGAGATTGGAGACTTAAAAGAATAATTTTTAGATCTAGGTCTTTTTCATGGAGATTTCAAAGTTCCATATGAGGAACTAAAACCCAAACTTTGGGTTTGAATCTTGAACCATCTTTTGTCAATTTGAGGTATTTTTCTTTCACAATTTGATTTCTATTCATAATTTTACTTGTTCTTAATTCTAGATCCGTTACTAGGGTTTATAAACTTGATCAATTTATTTATCTTTGTGATTGGATCTTTGCTAGAATTCTCTGTTCTGTGCCAGAATTAGGGTTTTCACTGTAGCAATTTCATGATTTATGCATGTGCCATGGTAAATTGTGATTAGGGTAAAATTAAGCAATTGTCTATTTTAATAAATAGAAAGTGTTCTTGATCTTAGTTTCTTAAATCTTGAATCAATTAATTTTGCGATCTAGACTGTGCCAGTTAAATTAATTTATTAATTAGGGTTTCTAGTGAGTGTGCCACTGCTAGTAACTATTCTGAAAGAAGAAACAGAGACTGAAATAAATCTCGGATCAAGTGAATAGGGTAAAAAGTGAATTGATGTATCGATGATAATTGATTAAAAAGGTGGGGACGGAAACAAATCTGAAGTATTCTTTAATTATTGTTTTTGCTCATATTTAGTTTAATTTATGTTCTTAGGATTTAATAATTATAATTTTCCCCCAATCTGGTCAAGTGACTGTTCGTAAATAAATAACCGTTCTTCGTGGATCGATTCTGGACTTGTCCCTAACTACATATTTTTAGAACCTAGTCCAGGTTTAATTTGTAGGTGTGCGATTCAGCCTATCACCTATAATCTCAAGGAATGCCATTCCATAGCAGTTGGTGTTGTAAGTGCAGTCACCTTGTACTAGATATGGAAAACAGTTAAGCATATCCGATGCTTGTGGGTGAGAGAAGAATATGTCACCGATCATGTCACTCTCATTGGCTTTCCTCATGAAGACGATATATTGCTTATCCTCGAGTAATTTTATGAATTGTTGAAGCGAGGATCTCCCTTGTCGTTCTTGTGACTTGCATTTTGTGAGGGCATTGTGGACGTGTTTCGGAGTACTCACGTTCTTCTCATCCTTCCTCTTTAACATTGTTAGAATGTTATTTGGACGCATCGAAGACTGACTTGCGCTACACACCTCCTCATATTCAGAATTTGTCAATTTACCCAACGGATGACCTTCGGGATACGTTGGAAAGTCATGATTATGAGAACCATGCTTCACAACGTAACCCCATAACCCATCACCCCTTTCTTTGGCCCGGATTTCAAAATTACACCCAATCTTCTTCGTACTAGTCAACCTCACATCCTTAGTTTTTCCGGACCTGTACTTGCCACCAAAATGGCATACAATCTTCGCGTAGCCTAGGATCTTGCCACTTATCTTCCTCGAATCTCCTATAGAAAGGGTTATATTTTGATGGGCCGCGATATCCCGTACGTGTTTAAGAAGCTCATCCCTATTAGAAAATAATAGGGATGTATCGAATTGATCACTGACATCCGGTCCCTACAAATTGTATTACCATCAATTAGAAAATTGTAAATAAAAAACAGGCAGTAAGACATTTCGTGTACGTTTACACGAAATGTTAAGAACTAATTCGTGTATGTTTATACGAGATGGTTTTGCACATCTCGTGTAAACCTACACGACCTAATCACACTATATCTCGTATGCGTTCATACGAGGTAGTACATTACCACTCGTGTAAGCACACACGACATAATAGAATATAACTCGTATGATCGTATACGAAATCAAGTAATATCAGAATTTAAAAATCCAATCTTGAAAAACAATTTAGTTTCAAGATTGGATTTTTATTGTGATTTTGATCATAATACCAAATATAACTTTAAAAACTTACTTCATTGCAGCTTGGATTTTGATTTTGATGTGGAGAATTTGGTGGCAAACCTTCTTCTTCAAAAATATATTCTACAAGATCAAGATTAATATGATCATAAAGACTTGGAGAATGTTGTGGAGAATCCATAATATGGTGTTAGATGATTTGAGAATTAATGATAATAATGGGTATAAATTGATGGATGTTAAGAATGGTAATATTTGTGAAAGTGTATATCAATGGTGCATGGGTGTTAACAATGGGTGTTAGAGGTAGGGTTTATGGGGGGTTTAAATGTTCTGGGTGTATCTCGTGTGTATAAACACGAGACACTATGGTACATTTCGATAAAGTTCATACGATATGGTTTTGTTTCTGGTATTGATCTCGTATGAACAATACACGAGATATAATGTCTTAACTCGTGTATAGCTCATATGAAATGTCTTAATACATGTCGTGTATGCCCACACAAACACCTTATCAAAAAGAGAAATTTAATTATAAATAAATGTGGTAGGTTATATAATATTGTATGATGTTGGTTCATTCATATATGTAATCATTGTTTGTTTTCCAACTTATTATAACAAGAAACATATAATCTTGATTAACAAATATGATAATTTCAAATATATAATCTTGAGTAAGTGGTATTCCTCTAATGTACAACTTATCATTAACTTCGTTTGGCAAATCATCGAAACAACTTAACTCGTTATATAACATGTTTAATTAACTCATTATATATAATATTGATTAGAAATATAACACCATAATTCATTAATTTAACATTGTATATGCACATCATAACATCGTTTGTTAGTTGATAAATAAAGTGGTATCACTTTAACCTAATAAATGTGATAGGTTATATATGATATTGTATGATCCATTATAACATGTTTAATTACCTCTTTAAATATAATCTTGATTAGAAACATAACACCACAATCATTTGTTAGGGGATTATAAATAAAGTGGTATCACTTAAATGTGATAGGTTATATGATATTGTATGATCCAATATGACGTTTGTTACTTGTCATGTCTAAGTGTACAAATTTTGCTCAATTAACAACACAATTCAATAATTTAACATAGCATATGCGTATCATTAACATCGTGTTGCAAATCATCGAAAAACACCTTCATTTTGACATGTCGCATGAATATACACGAGCATAGGGCTTTATATCGTGTGCTTTAATACGACATGTGTGACAACATGTCGTATGAACTATACACGACCTGTTCATATGCATTTCGTGTATATTTGTGTGACAGAGTATAGTATATTTCGTATAAATTCACACGACTGAACATTTTATACAATTGGTCTATCTCGTGTATTAGTACACGACATGAAGCCTTCAAGTCGTCCTTTTGCACACGACACGCGAAGGGTAGTTTTGCCATTATTGGTGCCTTGTATGTGGTATGCCTTGTATATAGAATTTACCAGCATTACCTCACATTTTCATATGAAAAATCGAGGTTTTAGTCCCCCTCCCTCGATCAAGTATGTATGTATGTATGTGTATATATCTATACACATATACTCCCTCCGTCCCATCTTAAACTTCAAAAAATTTCATTTTGGGCGTCCCATCTTAAACTTCAAAATCCAAAAAGGAAGGTTATTTATACTTTTTTATTTAGTGGGACCTACATGTCATACACACAACAACTATCCACTAACTATTCCCTACCCTACTTTCTTTCTCCTACCCACTTTCTATACTCACAACACTCTACCCCACTATCTATATTTTATAATATAAAGATTCTCATCATAATTCTTGTGCCCACTTTTTTTTTTTTTTTTGAAGTTTAAGATAGGACGGAGGGAGTATATATTAGGGCTGTTAAACGAACCGAGCCCGTTCGAGCTCGGCTCGGGCTCGGCTCGTTAAAGCTCGGTTCGAATGGGCTCGAAGTGCTATTCGAGCTCGAGCTCGAACCGAGTTTTCGAGCTCAAATTTTTATCGAGCCGGCTCGTGTTCGGCTTGTTTGTTCGACGAGCTTTGTTCGAGCTCGGCTCGTTAGAGCTCGGTTTGTGTTCGGCTCGTTAGAGCTCGACTCGTGTTCGGCTCGTTAGAGCTCAGCTCGGGCTCGGCTCGATAAGCTCGTTAACACGGGTTATTTTGTTTGCGTTTGGCTCGAGCTCGGCTCGGCTCGTTAAGCTCGAGCTCGACTAAATAATCATCATTATTACTTTTGTAATGAATACATATACATTATATGTATATACAACATTGTACAAGGAATAAATCATAACTAAAATATTTTTATCTTCAAAATGAATTAAACAACAATAATTGTACAACAACTAAAATTAATTTAATTTTTTTACATTCATATAATGATCATATAGCGACTATACAAATACAATACAATAATACAATATAGATGAACATTCATTATGAAAACGTAGAGATATATACACAATAGTCGGGGTTTTTTTTTCAAAACTAATTTATTATTTTCAAATGTACACATATTTGTCTTATATTATTTTTCTCATTGAAATAAAAAAATAAAATTAACATCTATTATTGTAGTTATATATGCAAGTATATTTAATTACTCAAATATAGAATGAACAAAATGTTTATCATTTACACATACACACACATATATATTTCACATATAAATGCGTTTGCATGTAGAAAAATATTTATTAAATATATACAAATATATATATATATATACACACACATATATACACACACACACACATACATACACATACACACACACACACACACACACACACACACACACACACACACACAAACACACACACATATATATATATATATATAGGGTCGCGCTCCTATGAGAACCATTTTATATGAGAACCGTGAGAACCAATCATAACCATTAGATTATAGAAAAAAAATCAATGGTCCGGATGTTAGATACATTAGATGCACTTGGATACATTAGTTAATTTTCGAAAAACAATTGGATACATTAGTTTTTAACATAGTGTATCCAAGTGCAACACTTAGATACAATACTTATTAACCTATTGTATCCAAGTGTAATATCGAATTTTTTGTAATGTATCTAAGTGTATCAACTGTATCTAACATATGGACCCTTGATTTTTTTCTTAATCTAATGGTTATGATTTGTTCTCATGATATTTAGGTTCATATATGTATGTATGATATGTGTGTGTCTATATGGAATATTGGATGTTATATATATATATATATACATACATACATACATATAGCACATATTTATATACATTATTATATACTCCCTCTATCGTGCCCGATTTAGGACATTTTGACATTTTTAGTGTCATACTCGACGTAGTACGGCAAAAAATGGAAAGATAATATTACTTTTGTTCTCATAACCTCTTCCATTCATTCTAGTTCCTCTTAAGTCGGGCGGGACGAAAGCCGTATATGTGTGTGTATGTATGATGTATGTATGTATTATATGTATATATACATACATGTAACATATACTATATTATACACCTAGCGCAGCGTACGTTTTATTAAATACAGTTGACTAAGTATAGTAGCGTTATTTAAATGCTATATACTAACCAGAAAGTTTGTCTGACTTTGACTTTCATGGTCAAATCCATAAAGTCAAATCCATAAAACGTTAACCACAATATGAAAACCTACCTATCCCTATGCATTTCAAATTTTTTTATGAATTCACCGTTAGCATACGGTCGACCTCAACTTTTAAATATAATTGTTAAAACAAATAGTTAACTATTAATAGTTAAATATAATAGTTAAGCTATTTATAGTGAAATATAATAGTTAACTATAATTATTAACTACCTTAGTAACTATTTGTTCTTAAAAAAAAATACCATAGTAACTATAATAGTTAACTATAATAGTAAAACTATATGAATTTTGGTTATGTAGAGTCAAACTATTTGAATTTTGATTAATATTTTATGTAAATTATTAATTTACATAATTTATTAATAATTTAACAACCATTTTTTAATTTTTATGAGAATTAATAATTTAGTGTAAAATATTAGTTAACGTTTAAGTAAATTTGATAAGTAAATATAAAATTTGGGACAGAAGGAGTATATTACAACCTGATGGTATATATACGATTCAATTAATCGTTTGTAATATGAGAAGTTAAATGAACAAGAGCTTTTAAAAAAAAATAAAAAATAAACAGGAGGTTACATTTGTAAATTAGACACATTTTGAGATTAAAAAAAGAGAATTTTTTTTAAAAAAAAAATAGTGTTTTTGTTCAAAATGCAGAGAATACTTATCAGAGCTCGGTAAGGCTCGAACTTGATAAGGCTCGAACTCGATAAGGCTCGAACTCGAGCTCGTTTGATTTCATAATTTTCAGAAAAATGTTTAAGCTCGAGCTCGGCTCGTAAAGGCTCGAGTTCGAACAGCTCGTGAAAAGCTCGCGAGCATAAGGCTCGAACTCGATAAGGCTCGAACTCGAGCTCGTTTGATTTCATAATTTTCAGAAAAATGTTTAAGCTCGAGCTCGGCTCGTAAAGACTCGAGTTCGAACAGCTCGTGAAAAGCTCGCGAGCGGCTCGCGAGCAGCTCGAAACTCGATTCGATTCGAGCTCGAACAAGGTAAATGGGATCGAGCTCGAGCTCGATAAAAGCTCGAGCTCGATAATTCGTTAACGAGCTCGAGCCCAAAACTCCAAAGCTCGGCTCGGCTCGTTTACATCCCTAGTATATATCATAAATGTATTTGGTACACATTGAGTGCGCAAGAAAGTATAATTATTTGATATTTCTACTCTTATGACTTTCAACCATATACTCCCTCCATCCTAGTAGAAGTGTCACCAATTTTTGGGACACGGGGATTAAGAAAAGGTAGTAGGTGTGTGGTAGAAAATGAAGAGAGAGAATGAGTGGAGTAAATAGTAGTGTTGGTTGAATAAAATGAGTGGTGGAAAATGAAGAGAGAGAATGAGTGAGGTTAAATGGTAGGGTTGGTTGAATATAAATATATTAAAACATTTCCATTTTGGGTAGTGACACTTGTGCTGGGACGGACCAAAAGGAAAATAAGTGACATTTCTGCTGGGTCGGAGGGAGTATATATATATGGTCCTTGATTAGTTTGATATCAAGTGATGATGGATGCATGCAGGTAAATATGTGGGTGAAAACAAGGTTGTCCATTTTACATGGGACATAAACATTGGTTCAAGCAAATATTCTTCTTTCAGATTTTCATCTTCAGTTTCAAGCTTCCCACAAACTACCTGTCTGAACCTTCCCAACAATGAATGTGGGTTCCGAAAATCAGAATGTGGGGTCATCCAATCCTCTCTTGCTTGGATTGTTTCCTATCTGACGGTGGTTCTTTATGCCGCTTTGAATATTCCGTCAGTAAAGCTACTTGCACCGTCAAGAGAGGTGGGACTTGCACTACTGCAAACTCGGATCCTCCAAAACAAGTAGTCCATCGGGCAATGTACCTTCTCCAACACGGATTTGGGAATGAAAATCGTGACAAAAAACGTCTGGGAGGCAGTGGGAAGGCAGGTTGTGTAGTTCATGCTTAAATCATCTCCGCTAAAGTTAATCATGTCTCCTGCTGGGTGGATGGTGGCTACAGCTGGAATATACTACGGGAGCCGATATAAGGATGACATTGGTGTTAGAAATGATGTGGTCAAAGTCAAAGTGGAGAATATATTTGTCTTTTTAGATTCACCTAGTGACTATATAAGAATGTACGGAAAGAAAGACAAAGAAAGACGATGGTGGAAATAGAGTCTGTTAGGTTATACTCGTATCAAACTGTGTACTGCGACACGAATCTAGCTTTGAGTTTGAGAGGAAGTTGATGGGGTTATTACATTCAAGGGTGTTATTTTTAAGGTTTAATCAAGTGCTAAGTTAACTACTCAAAAATGATTGTTTGTGTTTTATGGAGTAGTTTTCTTGTGTTTGTCATTTTATTGTTATTAGTGTTTGTGCATACGCTTCTACTATATAATCCCCTTTTCGAAATGATGTTCCTTTTTTTTTTTTCCAAAAAAAAAAAAAATAGTCTCGTTTTTATAATTGTAATATTAAAAGGACAAGTAACACAAAGAGAATATAACTCATCTGCCATGTTAGTCTGAATATTGGAGGGAGTAGTGGTCATTCATTAACGTATTCATTTTTGGAATGTGGAGTGTAGTTATTCATTTTTCCTTCAAAATTTCTTCTAACTGCCACACACTTGAATGCCAACAACACGGCAGGGATGCAACATCTTCTGTGATTTGGAGAACAAGATTGATTGCTTCAAGCTCATAAACTACTGTCTCGAACGTTGTTGTCGGATTTCAGACCTTGGCTTTGCAACTTCAACAAATATAACCCTCCCGTCCAGAAACTGACAAGAAAAACGGCCTTCCTTTAGTTCACTAACAATTGTTACTCAAATGGTTTTCACCTCTAGAATTGCATGCATGGCAAAAAAAAAAAAAAATTGACCTCTTGGTCAACTTATTGGACCTTGACCAAAATTTTATGAAACTTTAATTAAGCGAACAATTACTAAGCCATACAACAACAACAACAACAACAACAAAATGATTTGAGATCAGCTAACATGAATAGACTTCAATGAAAAATAGGTGAGAAGAACAAAAACAATTGCAGAAGCCAAGAAATATAAAAGAAGAAATAGGTGGGAAAAGAAGAAAAATAGAAAAACAAAAAAAAAATGAAAATAAATAGAAAACAATGATTATTTTTATTTTTATTTTGAAAAAGATACTAAATAAAATATAAAATCAAACCCCATCATCCACATGAACTTTTGCCCGCCATTCTGTTTTCTTCAATTCCAAGTAGATCCATATTGCTTCACTCACTCGAATCCATGTTTCCTTAGGTCTTCTTTTGCGCTTCACCATTTTATCACTTCTCCACTGTTCAGGCCTTCTAACCAGTGCATCAAGGTCTCTGTCTCACATGACCAACCCACCTTAGGCGATTCTCCTTATTTTATAGTCAATTGGTGCAACTCCTACTTCCCCCTAATCACCTCATTAACCGATCATTTCTTGCATGCATACACATCCACCATAGCATACAAATCTCTTCCCAAGTCATCTTATTAACGTGCCAATGTTTCACTCCCGAACATTCAATACCATATGGTAGAATTTTCCCTTTAATCTGTGGGACATGCCGGGATCACAAAGAAACCCTATGACACTCTACCACTTTAACCAATTTGCTTTGATTATATGAGTCACATCTCCATCCAATTCTCCATTCTTTAGGTTGATAGATCCATGTTAGCAAAAATAGGTCAGAACCTTGAACAATTTCCTATCTAAGGTGATCGCCCCTGCCTCCGTGCTTCCATTCCTATTTAACTTATAGTCCAAATATTCAGTCTTGCTTTTACTCAGTCGAAAACCTCAAGATTTCGAAGTCTGTCTGTCTCTACAACTCCAACTTACTATCAACACCATTTGTCTCATCAATACACCATGGAAAAACGTCTTGAATTTACCTCATCAATTCGTTCATGATTCGAAGAGAAAATGACGAAGTGCAGAGCTCTGACGCATTCTAACCGTAATAAGGAGTTCTTCTGTTTTCCTAACAATAGTCCTCACACCTGGACTAAGTCCGTCATACATGTCCTTGATAATGTTTACATTATCAAGAGTATTACATTATTGTTAGTACGCCGAAAAGAACCAAAAGAAACCTTCCAATGTTTTGTTATCAGAGAAAGATGAACGTAATGAGACTCATTATTGTTAGACAAATCCTAAATCCACATTCTAATGTAGAAGGGAAACACACACACACACACACACACACAAAAAAAAAAAAAAAAAAACTAGCTCTTAAACTGAATAGATGAATAAAGGATCTCTCATAGAGTGTTCATAACACTCATTAAGTTTCTCCATTTAAGCACATAATGACTTTCTAATAGACATTGTGGGCGTTAGTGTTTCTATTCGTTCCATGGTTGAGTTCCAAGGGAGGAGACCTATGACGTGAGAAAAACGCTTACCACAGGATGAAAACGTACGCGAGCTAATTCACATGAAGAGTCGTGAGAAAAAGAGAGGGGGGGGGAGGGAATAGGAGAAGGTGAGGGTAAACGCTGAGTGGTTGTACACTTACAAGGGTAGTAAAACTGATACTTCAACGCTTGTCAAACTTTATGAAGATACAAATGCGAGGACTCTTATATCTGGAAATAGCGACCTCACCAAGTGCCACAAACATGATAAGAACTCTCAGTAGTCAGTATTAGTGCACCTGATATACAAATAATACATAGTATATATATATATGTGTGTGTGTGTGTGTGCATATATATATATTGAAAAAGTTGAGTTCTGTTACTGATGAATGCCTTGAGCTGTTACAAAGTTACACTTGAAAGTGCATTTGGTAGGTTTTAAACTCTGATGTGGGGGACTTCACAGGCCTCTCACTTTTTTCATAGGCTTTTCTTCGTATACCTTTACCTAAACCTAGCCAAAATCGTCTTCTCTTTACGTATTAGGCTAAGCCCAACGAAATAGTCTCAACTCCAGTCTCCAGCCACCAAACGAAGATATCACATGGGGCCCGTCAACTATTTGTGAGCCCCGTTGCATATGTATATCTTCAGCAATGTCATAACCAAGTTCCAAAAAGTTTTCAAGTTTTTGGGCATGGAGTTTCCAGATTCAGGTCCACCAACAATATTATGCCCATTTTGTAGGTAAAGCTAGCCACATGTATGCAGAGCAACTTCCTTTGAATACTTTTCACCCCTGTAGGGAAACTCAAGTAAGCCTCCACCAGCACTCATTCAACATACATGCCTGAAAAACTCGAGGGGTTGGAACCTCCAAAGCCCTGACTTCACTACTCTGCCCCTCTTAACTCCCGGTGGCTTCATCTCTGGACACCAGACTTCATTCCTCTGCTCTCAACAACCTCTAGCAATTGAAAAACATACACAATCCAGAGGACTGCATGAGCTCTTCTTATATTAAGTTGACTCTAGTGCATATTCTACAATCTGTCAGTGTTCTAAAAGATGTCCGTCTAGGCCCCGCCTAGGCGCTAGGCGTTCATGAAACGCCTAAGTCCCGCCTAGGATATTATAACTATTTCGGAATTCTCGGCCTCGACTAAGTTCCGTCTAGACCCCGCCTAGGCGCTAGGCGCTGCTGCGGCGCCTAGCGCTTTTTAGAACCTTGATCTGTTCCATGCTTAAGCTCATAATGAGCAACAACAAAAGAGACAACTAGTAGCGACGGCGAGGTACAATCTTAAAATAAAATCAGCCTCACCATAAGTTAAACTTTTTCAGCTAATCAAGGAATAATCTTTTTACCCCAGCGCACACGGTTCTCTTCCCAGGTTTGCGGAACTGCCAATTGACACCAAATTGGATGGCACTAAAACCTTGACATCATATTTAACCCCCCCCCCCCCCCCCCCCAACCCCCCCAACTCCCTTCTCAAGCCAGACCCAAGCATCTCTTCTCTCAATTCCAAGTATGACATAATCCAGCTGGACGTAAAAATTGCCAAAAAAAAAAAGTTATTTATGTAGTTCTAATTCTGCAGCGAAACTACAACGTGACCACTTGAAACAAGTTGGTTGACAGAAAATGATGATTTTTCCTTTTCGAAGCCCAACCATATGTTTCACACTTACCCCGTCTCATAATGGGCTTTGGACTCTAGGGCCCCTGAGTACCAACTTTTATTTTAAAGAAGGACCCAACAGATTACTAATACCAGAGACACCCTTCGCTTGCAAAAAGATGCAAGATGACTAAAATGCCCTCATATCTCCTTCCACCCTTATTTTTTTGGTCAAATCCTAGTCAACTCTTATAACTTGCATATAATTATATATAAGAGTAAAAAAAAAAATCACTTTTTCATTTTTTTTAGAAAAAATAATAATATTAATAATAATATTATTTGGTCAAATATGGTCAAACTCAGTCAAACTGCAGTCAAACTATTATAACTTACACATGATTAACATATAAGAGTCAAAAAAAATCATTTTTTCATCTTTTTTAGAAAAAATTAAAAATATTATTTGGGCAAATATGGTCAAACTTGGTCAAACAGCAGTCAAACTCTTATAACTGACACATAATTAACATATAAGAGTAAAAAAAAAAAATCACTTTTTTCATTTTTTTTAGAAAAAATAAAAAATATTATTTGGTCAAATTTGGTCAAACAACAGTCAAACTCTTATAACTTACACATGATTAACATATAAGAGTCAAAAAATTTCATTTTTTCATCTTTTTTAGAAAAAATTAAAAATATTATTTGGTCAAATATGGTCAAACTCAGTCAAACAGCAGTCAAACTCTTATAACTGACACATAATTATCATATAAGAGTAAAAAAAAAAAAATCACTTTTTTTCATTTTTTTAGAAAAAAATAATAAATATTATTTGGTCAAACCCGGTCAAACAACAGACAAACTCTTATAACTTACACATGATTAACATATAAGAGTCAAAAAATTTCATTTTTTCATCTTTTTTAGAAAAAAATAAAAAAATTATTTGGTCAAATATGGTCAAACTCGGTCAAATCCCGGTCAAACTCTTATAACTGACATATAAGATCCATAATTAACATATAAGAGTCAATTTTTTTTCACTTTTTTCAACTTTTAAGAAAAAAATATATAATATTATTTAGTCAAATCCCGGTCAAACTCTTATAACTGACATATAAGACCCATAACTAACATATAAGAGTCAATTTTTTTCACCGTTTTCAACTTTTAAGAAAAAAAAATATAATACTATTCGGTCAAATCCCGGTCAAACTCTTATAACTGATATATAAGACCAACAATTAACATATAAGAGTCAATTTTTTCACCTTTTTCAACTTTTACGAAAAAAATATAATACTGTTCGGTCAAATCCCGATAAAACTCTTTTAACTAACATATAAGACCAACAATTAACATATAACAATCATTTTTTTTTTCACTTTTAAGAAAAAAATATAATATTATTCAGTCAAATTTCGGTCAAATTCTTATAACTGACATATAAGATCAACAATTAACATATAAGAGTAAAAAAAAAAAAAATCACTTTTTTCAACTTTTAAGAAAAAATTATAATATTATTCGGTCAAATCCCGTCAAACTCTTATAACTAACATATAAGACCAACAATTAACATATAAGAGTCAGTTTTTTTTTCACTTTTAAGAAAAAAATATAATATCATTCGGTCAAATCCCGGTCAAACACTTATAACTGATATATAAGACCAATAATTTACATATAAGAGTCATTTTTTTTTCACTTTTTTCAACATTTAAGAAAAAACATATAATATTATTCAGTCAAATCCCGGTCAAACACTTATAACTGACATATAAGACCAATAATTTACATATATGAGTCAATTTTTTCGCTTTTTTCAATATTTAAGAAAAATATATAATATTATTCGGTCAAATCCCGATCAAACTCTTATAACTGACATATAAGACCAAAATTAACATATAAGAGTCAAAAAATTTCACTTGTTTCAGCTTTTAAGAAAAAAGTATATAATATTATTCGGTCAAATCCCGGTCAACCTCTTATAACTGACATATAAGACCAATAATTAACATATAAGAGTAAGAATTTTTCACTTTTTCAACATTTAAGAAAAAAAATAATAATATTATTCGGTCAAATCCCGGTCAAACACTTATAACTGACATATAAGACCAATAATTAACATATAAGAGTAAAAAAATTCACTTTTTTCAACTTTAAGAAAAAATAAATAATATTATTATTTAGTCAAATCCCGGTCAAACTCTTATAAATGACATATAAGACCAATAATTAACATATAAGAGTAATAAATTTTCACTTTTTTCAACTTTAAGAAAAAATAAATAATATTATTTAGTCAAATCTCGGTCAAACTCTTATAAATGACATATAAGACTAATAATTAACATATAAGAGTAATAAATTTTCACTTTTTTAAACTATAAGAGAAATGTTTCCAAAAAAAACTATAAGAGAAAAAAAAATATTTACAACAAATAAGTTGTCTGTTCAGTGGATTGTAATGGATCATCCTGACTCCTTGGAAATTCCAACCTCATGTACTAGCCTTAATAAAAAAAAAAAAAAGAGTAAATGAATACAAACACTAACTGAGCCTTAATTTTTTTATTTTTTTAAAAAAAAGGAGTAAATGAATACAAACACTAACTGCATCAATCATCACGGGTTCATGACCCCTACCATTGCAAACATGCTTAGTGCCTAAGCTGGTAAAGAAAAAGCACAGAAGAGTTCATAGATTTGTTAATTATTGCAACAATAAAACCATATTACTCAACAGAGAGAGTAGGAAGAGGAGAGGGAGGAGATCGAAGTAAATCCTTGAAATCGGACGTCGTCAGAGAAGATTCAGAATCTGCAGATTTGGCCGGAGAAGATGAAGGTGGTCATACGATTTCGGAAGGAGATAGAAGGAGTCGGTGCTGACTTCACATGCTACAGATCTGAGAGAGAGAGAGAGAGAGACGAATCGCGGAGAGATGAACGAAGAAGTCACCGGTGCCGGAATCCATATCTGTGACGACGCTTCATCTCAAATTAGGGCTAAGGCCTCTTACCAACGAGGAGAGAGGGAGATGCGTGGGCGTGTGTGACGAATGGACGACCGGTAGAGCTTTGGATGTGGTCGGCGACGTTGCCGGTATCCGTCACCGGCGGGCTGAGAGAGAGAGCTAGAGAGAGAAATTGTTGAGAGAAACTGTGTGTGACGTGTTTGAGAGGAGGGGAGGGGAGGCGATTTTGTTTGAGGGGTAGGGGTAGTTTAGGCATTTAGTAGTTATGTTTGACTGGTCAACGAGAGTGAGGGGTGTATGTGGAATTAGCATCTTAGGAGAACTCCTTATTTGAGATTTAGAAAGAGCCTCTCCTTAAAATGGAATAACACTTGAGTTGGGAGGGCCCTTAGGGAAAAATCCCGTCTCATAATCCCGTAGGATCAAGCACTTAGCACTGATGGAGATCAAATCCCACCATGTCTCTCCTTATCACTCTTCGCCCTGGATTATTATTTTCTCCATTGGAACATCCCCAACGTACTGGAACCCTGTGAGCTCCACAGTCACGGAAAGTAATGACCCCAAGCAGTAAAGAATGTATGGACACCTTTCTACTTTAAGGAGTTTCAAATAGATTATTATGTGCAGAATTTTTGTATTTCAATTCAGGAAGCTATCGACGCCCTATGGCAAACGTGTGATGCTCGCTCAGATCCGTACCCGTGTCAGACACCCGTACCCCAGTCCGAAGATCAGAGAAATGAACATCATATAAACGAGATATATACAAGCCCATCCCTCTCATTTTATCAACACATTATATATGTGTGTGTGTGTGTGAGCTCATATGTATGTGTATATAATATAAATATTCTTATGAAGTTAAACAGAAGTTTGACTAGATGATACATGGTCAACTCCTACAAAAGTCTAGCACCCACAATAAACACAAGGATCAGGACTAATCACATACCTGTCCATGCATTCCTTCAATTGCATTTCTCGATTCCACGTCAGTTGCATAACGGAGAAAGGCAAACCCTCTTGGCCTATTGGCTATTTTGTCCACAACCAGATTAACTGCAAATAAATAAATACACTTATTTCAAAATAAGAATTGTTTGAAGACATGAATGTACTGACTTAGACGAACGAAGTTGACAGACTAATTATAAATAAGCTATTTGTTTCCACCTTCTACGAGCTGACCAAACTTTACAAATGCATTTCTCAAGGTCTCCTCCGTGGTACGAAATGAGAGACCTGCATTACAAACCAAACGCATAAATACATAATGAAACCTAGAGAAGACATTAAGAAATGAATTCTAGACACTGGCAGCAGACTCTTCCCTTAATAAGTAAGTACTCCCTCTCCCAAAATAAGAGTCTCGCTTGACCACACACTGTTTTAGTGATACTATTAAAATATTTAGGCCCGCTATAGAGAAGTATTCACAAGACAGGAAATAGTATGAACTTTCTATGCTAAAAGGTTACAAAAGGGTACAAATAAAGTTAAACATGATTCGAAATGTCCTAACTTAACTATTTGTTTGGACAGGGGTAAAAGATGGCAAAAATAATGAGTACTACCCTTGTACTCCGAAATGAGTGTCATTTCTTAATTTGTCACCAAAACTAAGAAGAACCCAGAAGAGTTTAAGGCAGCAGTGATTAAATTACAAAGTTTTCCCTGAAAGCAAACCCCATAATAAAGTTAGTCTGGAAAATGAAATACTAACCACTCTGGTTGTGGTGGTAATGGTAACGGTACATCAGTATGATGATGAAAATTCAGAAAAGAAGCAGTTAAAAAAAGGAAAATTGAACAATAATGTAAGTCGAAATTGACAAGTATATACTCCATTGTCCATTCTATTGAGATAGATTAGAGAGAGAGAGAAAGCTAACCACTGACATAGAGCTTGGTGGAGGAATTGACGGCAGTATTGCGAAGTGAAGAAGAAGAAGAATCAGGGAGGCGTGCCAGAAGGTTAAATTTGGGTTGGGATTGGGATTGGGATGAATTCAAGGCAGAGAATAGGGAGCTGCTTCTTCCGGGGGCGGAGAGACTATCGACGGAGCAAGCACGAACCCGGCGGCCGTGGGTACGGCTTCGGCTGCTCTTTAACGCCCAAACCCCATAACTGATATTTCCTACTGCTGTCGCCATTTTTCTGATTTTAGACCACTTTTCTCTAACTAAGCTATCTCCACAATCTTCTTTCAAAACTTGCAACAAATATCATCTGCTACGAGTTTCCGCGTTATTTGCCCCCAAATTTTTCAATTACCTCCGTCTATCTATCTATCTATCTATCTATCTATCTGTCTATCTTTCTATCTTTCTATCGACACTCACGGTTCACGTTTGAACAAGATGAATCGGCGGTTCCGAACGGTTGAAAAATCGTTTAGAATCTTCAATCGAATGAATCGTGAACCGGCAATTTACAGTTCATATGTGGTTTGACTTCCAAAACCGGCAGTTTGGATCGTCGGTTCATACTTTATATATTCAAAATATTTTAATTTTTTTTTAGGTAAGTCTCTTAAATGTCCCCCTTAATTATAAAAAAGTAAGGTTGGTCGTCTCTTCCGTCCAACTCCCATCCCTCTCTTTGGTTGCTCAGGTCTCCACCTTTCCTGGTTGGTTGTTTGGTGTTCTATCAAATCTCCATGAAGAGCAACGTAGTCAAGCGGCAATTTGGAAGGAACGGAACAACAGAGTGTGGTGTCAGACAACTCAAGATCCGGAGAGGGTGTGTCGGCTCGCACTTCAGTCTCTTTGGGAATGGAACAAGGCGCAGACGCAGTTTAAGGTTGTGCCAACCCCTTCTCCACTCTTTATCGTTCACCAAGCGTAACTGGGACGCATCCTTTATGGTCCAAGAGCGAAGGTTATTGGGCGTATTTTGCGTAATTCACAAGGCCAGTTTTATCACGGCACGAACTGAAGCATTAGAAGGCGTTCTATCGGTGGTAGAAGGTGAGGCTTTAAGTTTGTTACAGGCAATTCAACTTGTGGCATCGCTGGGTTATACAAATGTGGAGTTTGAAGTTGATAGTGCACGAGTATTCCATGCAATCTACAAGCAGTCGGAAAACATTTCTGAATTTGGGGACATTATCAATGCTTGTATTTATTTACTTAGGATTAATACTACTCATTCTGTAGGTCTAATCTCTCGTCAAGCTAATGACGCGGCTGACTGTATTTCTAGAGCGGTCTTTACAAGTGGTACGCTTGTTATCTAGGGTGAGCCACCGGAGTTTGTGGTTGGCCATCTCCAAATTTTTTCTGTTTGTGGTTGATTAATGCATCGTCTTTCCATCGGAAAAAAAAGTAGAATAATTTATAATGTAAAGAAAAAACACAAACTTTTTAAGAAATTACCTAAAAACTGCTCAAAATTCGTTTTTGTTTTTTTTTTTTTTGAAAAATAGATGAACTGGATGACCCGCGAAACGTAAGTTAATGGTTCATAAACGGTTTTGGTTTTTGGCGAACTGTGAACTGGTGGTTCATAAAACGTGAACCGCCATAAACCGGGAACCGGGCATGTCTATCTATATACACCACCCATCAACTACATTAATTAACATGGAAATCATAAGTGCTCAAAAAAATAACATGGAAATCACAAATGAAGTTTTAAAATCGGAGAACAGTGAGAGAACAAGGGTATTATGTTTCAATTTTGTTCATTTAGGTTTAGAGTTTAAAAGTTGGTCACTGAGGATTTCTTTTATTTTTTTTAACAAACGACAAATCAAATTTATTCATAATAAAAAAGGAAAAATATTACTTCATAATTAATGATCGAAGGTTCATCAAAATATAAGTAGATGTTTCATCTCTTAAACTACAACAATGAAATTTTTTATCGAAATTTTGAGATGTTCAGATTCAACTCTAAGTAAAATTTGGAAACGGACACGACCCGAGTCCCAAGGTCCTATATGGAATCACGAACCAGGTGCGTGAAACCCTGCTATAAAACCGACATAATGCCTCTGCTAATACTATCATCATTCCATAAACTTGTGTAACGCACAAGCTACGCCATGATAACCACAAAGCTAACAATCACCACAGGCTTATTGCCTCAACCAATAACTAAACCAAATCGAAACTACATCAAACTTTAAACACGCCTGTCAACACTTGCCGGCACCAAAATAATAACAAACACTTTATCATAGACTCTATACACAGCTACCCAAAATTACAGAGTTTAAGTAACTCAATACAACCATCGTCCTCACAAACATAAACGTATAAAAGCTCAATAGAGCAACTACCCATAAAAGAAACAACCATCTCAAACATCTCCGCTAAGTCGTACCTTACTGACGATCTTCTTTGCCTGGAAACTAAGGAAAACAAATAAACAAGAAAACGGGGTGAGTCGAAACTCAGTAAGTTGCGAATGAAACTACATGACATGCTATCATGTAAATAATAATAACAATAAAGCATTCTTCATAAGTAATGCTATAATCAGCAAACACATAGCATATAATATGAGAGGCTATGCCAACTCATCATACAACACATAATCACTGAAGTAAACACATAACAAAAGATACTGATCGAGGTACACCTCTGATCCATCCAGCCACTTCCGACCTTATCCTCCATACCATATATAACTGTTGTTGCCGATATCTGTGTTGGTGTCGTAGTACACATATCAATCTGAACGATGCTTTGCAGTACAATGATGATCTGGTATTCAGTATCAAATCGAGTCAACACAGTCCCTACAACCTGGAATCGCTTGATAAATAGCTATCCAATGTCATGCATATTGCTACAACGATCGGGAGCTATTCCCTTACTATGGCACTAGTAAGGGCGAACGGACACATGTACGAAGACCTTACGTTAGAACGTGGCCCCAGCCCCCGCACTAACAAAAGGTCTACATACCCCCGAAACACGTATGCCAGCTAGACTCAAATAAAATGCAAAAGTAGATATTTACTTGACATAACCGTATCAGAACTAGGCCTATAAGTAGTGGACCAGTCCATCAATCTCATGAACCATGTAATCATTTGTTCACAACAATAACAGGTAACCATACGCAATATTTGCGAATATAAATCAGCATAACCATGGCACATAAAGTGTTCACCATAACACAATCCATCCAAATTAGAGTCCATAAGTAGTAGTGCATGTCATATTGTGCCTAGTCACTGTCATTTAACATGTGTATAATCGCAATTAACGATTCAACGCATTTTACGACACATTGTGTCCCGTAATTATTTCGCTTCATTTTTAGTTATACTAATCACAATTTTATTAAATTGCGATTATAACTTTATCGCTCCTTATTTACATTAGGAACTTATTTTATAGCACGGGGCAATTTTATTACGCCCGCGTTTATCTTAGGAACTCGTTTTACGGGACGGGTAATTTTATTACGCCCTATACGACTTCGTTGAGTCTTTTACTCATTTTCGGTCATAATTATTAATTATAGTACCGCTACTCCACCATCTCAAAATTATTATTACTAGTACCCATTCTAATCATTTGGGTCCATTTACTAATTAAAATGTATATAAAGTGAAGTATAAACAAAAATAATAAACAACACCATTACTACTCATAAGTCGATATTTGACAATACAATCATCATTTATAGCATGCATAGACAATACTATAATTAAAAGGGGGAATAGTAACTAACTTTATAAAGTTACTAGTGACAAAACTCGCATTTGTTCGGATACAAGTCATCACCTAGTCAATCTTCACGATCGTGCAACGTTTGTTCTTTGAAATCAGCTTGAAATGAATTTTACAAACATTGTTTGATCGCCAAAACCCTTGCGATGTTACTGTTCTTGAACTATGGTTCTCTAATAGTGTTAATAATGAACATATTGTGCTTTGCCAAAGATTTTAATAGGGAGAAGGTCGGTCGGTCGGTCCAAGAATAATTTGGATACCTATTTAAAATAAAAAAACACCTCAAGTTTGATTTCCCCCCTTTAATGGGAATAAATATCATTGACACAAAGTTTTTCTAATTTAAAGTGATTTGGAACATGAAAGCCTTGAAGCGCTCCAGTTTAGTAGTATTATAATTGTAGTGCTGGGTTTTGGTTTCAAAATTATATAGAGGGATTAGGAGAACCATGGGAGGTGACCACTAGGTTTTCCAACTAATATACTTGCTCTGTTTCTAAGTAAAGTATTCTAATTTTTTTTTTAAAAAAAAAAAAAAAAAAAAAAAAAACTGAAAAGGGATTCAGATATATATTCTGACAACTACAATATCATTAAAATTTCCAATACATTCATCTTCATACAAAATACAAGTATGGTACTAATTATACCATATGACTTCCCGTATATTTTGTAGGGGGATGAATATCAATTGTCATGTCACCTGGTATGCAGCTCCTGATCTCGATAATGATGCCATTTTGCATATCTTTGATGACCTGGTAGCACTGGTCTAAGCCGAGGGGCACATGTACATTTCAGAGAGCAACATCCTTTGACATCCTCCATACACGCTCTGCAACATCTGAAATGGACATATGCTTGTCTTCAATATGTTCAAAGAAAAATAAAAGTTGTATTCCTAAAGTAGATATGTATAGTATACTTTTGAGAAGATAATCACCAACAAACAAAGAGAGCGATACGTTATGCACACAATGTTCAAGAAAAATAAATGGGGATGTGTCTTGCTTCAAGATTCATCCGTAATACTCCCTCCGTCCCAAAATGATCTTCTCATTTGCCATTTTTCATTGTCCCAAAAAGTTCTTAATTTAGGCTTAAATGTGCATAAACACAACATGTCTAGTGAAGCAAGTTTTCATATCCTTAAAAAGTTTGAATAGTCAAACGTGAAGATCATTTTGGGACGGAGGGAGTATTGAAGAACCTCAACCTATAAGCTCCACATTTATGGAAATGAAACTGAGCAGAGTTTTACTTCAAAACAAAATTTTCATGGGCCCCGTAGTGACATGGGAGGGGGACAGGGGGTTGGTCAATATTAGATAAACAAAAACATGAACTTAAGACACCTCTTTTTTTTCTATTGCCTTAATACACACACACACACAAGGCACTTAGCGAAAAATATATTTGAAAGTTTTCAGGCATCATCAGAATTTGGTTCAACTCAGACATTAATTTCCGTAGAGGCTCAAGCTGTTGATGATATTTCATTATAGATTGTCAGAAGTTCAGAAATTCCAAATATAAGGTTATGGTTATTGCAGAAGATTTGATCATTTAGATTGCTGTCATTTTAAACTAATGCATAACACTGTTTGTCGGAAAACATTAGCATCATATTTATCATGTAATAACACAATATCTGCAGGTATGAACATGGTACGTGTAGAATACTAAATTACTGACATGAGAAGAGAGATGCAAAAATATACTTGTAAGGTACTCTATGAACTTACAGAAAAAGCAGGTTGCAATCCAGATTCGCGCAGTTACGATGCCTCAACTCAGAGATTTGCGAAGCACAAATATAGCATTTAGCAAATTTACTATTTGAAGCTTCTCGAGCTTTAATTTCTTCGATTCCAACATTATCCTCTTTGGAAGATGGTGGGAGAGAGAGCCGGGAGTCAAAAACGAATAGATTCCCAATCCATTCAACTGGACCTTCACTCTGGAGATAATGAGAAACACCTCCTTTCAGTGTGTATAAATTTTTGAAGCCCTTTTGCCTGTCATGTTAACAAAGAGCTCAGTTGTAGAATGTGATTATCATTAATGTAAGAGCCTATGGCATGTTCTGTTTTATAGCATATCTTTAATTCTACCCAAATAATAATACTTCCTCCATCCCAATCCACTTTTGAGTTCTAGGGAAATTTAAGGAAGATGACATTTAGGTATATAGATATGAAAAATATATACATATAAATTCTTAATGATCTCACCATATAAAACACTATTAGTACAAGAGTAAAGCTAAAAACTACGCATATATGATCACCAAGAAGCTTTATGTAACTTCACAAAAAAAAAGGTCATTCATTTTGGGAGATTTTTTATAATATAAAATGAACATTCATTTTGGGACGGAGGGAGTAACTATTAATGGATGAAAGATAAGCATGCTTGATTTTCCAAATGCCATTTTCATGCAAAATAACCTTGCTCTTGTTTAGTCAAGGTCAACGTTCCACTCCTAGGCTTCCTACAGATAAAAAGATCAAAATAAAATAAAATTATGATACCTTAATATTGCTGAATATACATCACAGCGGATACCTCCGGTGCAGTACATCAAAATATATGTCTTCTCTTTACTTGCATTAGCTAGAGGATCTGAAGCAATGGTCTGGACAAAAGAAAAGTAAACAAAATAATGTTTAATTTATAATTATTCAAGAAAGTAAGGCAAATTGCAATTGCTAACTTATAATACCAATAAACTATTTTAGATACTTTGGTCCAGAGCTGAAAAGTTGGATTTAGTATTCTAGTTTTAGTTTCAACAATACAAAGATAAAGGAACAGCAGAGAGAGAGAGAGAGAGAGAGAGAGAGAGAGGGTTAGGAGAAAAGGAATGAATGAAATATTTTATTACTTTGGATAATTCCATGCATGAGTAAGGATAAGGAATGAACATTAGGAATATGAAAAATCAGTAAGTTAAGGAAGTTGGAAATCATCTCCTATTACATTAATTAATTATGAGAACCTTCGGAATATGAAAAATTATAAATTAACCCATAGTTTTATTAATGAACATTATAGTTAATTTAGTAAAAGAGGTTCATTAAATAGATTGTAATATTTTATATTTGATTTTAGATTCGGGCAACCGGGCTTAGGCGACTTTTACGAGTTCAAGTTATTCTCTAAGGTCGCGTATTCGAGGTAAGTGATTATACGTCTTTTAGGTTTATTGTTATCTTTATTCCTTGGGTTAGGATTCCACATTTTCTTTGAAATTTACCGTCTTTGAAATTTACCGTCTTTGAAACGTTAAAGCTAACCTTGTGTTAGCATTTGCTTTGCCTCCCTCGAAAAGTTTGTCTTTCAAATAAATCCCATATTTTTGGCATTCGTGAAATTAAGTTGCTTTGATTAATTTCACATTATATTTTATTTGTATTCACTTGAAAATCAATATTTCTTATTCGTTATCACTTTTTGTTCTTAAGCTTCATTTGTCTTTGTTATCCCTTTTGTTATTTGCATGATCACACTAAGTTAAACAACCCCATGTAGCCTTGGGCTTAACCGAGACCATAGCGGGGAATTTTGATTTGGCTTATTAAGGCAATTACACTACTGAGGATTAGTAGTGGGGTGTTCCGGATACACTGTTTAGTTTTGTGGGATCATTGTGAGCTATTTGTGCTCTTCGTGGGCTTTAGTGCTCTTTGTGGGCTTTTCGTACCCTGTGTGGGTTTTATGTTTATTGAGGTCAATGGACCGCTTATGTGATCATCATCCTATGTGAACTTTTGATTATTCGTTTGATATTGATTCACATTAGTATTGTTTATACTTTCGTATTTGGTATTGTTTCGTTTGGTTCGATTGTATTCTTGGAACTCATTCGTTACATGTTCTTGTTTGCGGTCACCTCTTCTTAGCGTATATGATCTTACTGAGCTCATTCCTTTCTTTTCTTCTTCCCCCTTCCAGGTAAAATATTTGAATGAAGACTAAGATTGAGATTGTTGGATATTCTAGTTTGAAGACTGAATTTTGTTTTGTTAAGGATATTTTGTAATAAAGAAGTTTTGATATTTGAGTTGTAACCCTAGAATAATAGGGATGAAATAATTGTATTTAGAGAATTATATATTTAATGAATATTTGAGGTTATTATCTGGATTAGTTTGCTTTGATCATGTAACGCATCCAAAATTTGGGATCTTGAAAATAGAACCGGATTTTGGGGGTGTTACAGATACTTTGGTCCAGTGCTGAAAAGTTGGATTTAGTATTCTAGTTTTAGTTTCAACGATACAAAGATAAAGGAACAGCAGAGAGAGAGAGAGAGAGAGAGAGAGAGAGAGAGAGGGAGGGTTAGGAGAAAAGGGTTCAATTTTAATGGGATGTATAATCTCACTCCCAGCCTTGCATTTATTTCTATACTGAGACTATTTTACAACAATGACCTTAATAGAAGAGATTCCACATCACCCCCTTAATGATTTATATAACTCACAGATCCACAACTTGTTTAACTTTAACATATTACAAAATCACTGGAGATAATGATTAATGATCCTCTAAAGTAGATAGAATTATCATTCAAGTATTGATGTGCTTAATTATTCTCTCTCAATTTTATCCCCTTAGCTCCTTAATGCAAAACAACTTGCGGTCATATTCTTAACTTGATATGAAAAGGAGGTCAGTTGGATTCTATTTACCAAATAGTTAATAGTTTGATCAGAAAGACGTGCATAACGTAAACTCATATGATTAAAGGTTTTGTCTTGGTTCGTATTGAAAGTTTGAAAGGGATGTGCTTTAGCATGTGATTTGCTGTTAATAATATATGTATCTTTTGTCAAACGGCAGAAACGTGCCCCGCTCATATGCAGCGTCTATTTACAATAGAAAGAGTTAATATGTACTCCCTCCGTCCAATAATATGTGAGACTTATTTCCGTTTTGGTCGGTTGCATAATAAGTGAGAATACCCAAAATAGCAAACTATTATACTCCCTCCGTCTCACTATGTCTAGCCACATTTGACTTTTGATGTTTAACACAAGTGAACTTTGACCAAACATTAATGCCAATCTATTCATCCTAACAAATTTCTAAAAATTATTATTAATAAATCATTTAGTATTTTATCAATAACAACTTGTAACATTACATTTGAATAATTTGATTAACATTAATGTTTTGGTCTAAGTTCACTTATGTTGACAATCAAAAGTCAAATGTGGCCAAACATAGTGAGACGGAGGGAGTAATTATTTATGGGGAAAATTGCATCAAAAGTCACCCAACTATTCGCGATGAGTGGATTTGATCGCTCAACTTATTTTTCTTGCATTTAATAGCCTATACTAATTTTTTCGAGCATCTGTGATCACTATGGCTAACGACATCCATGTTTTGGTGTTAAAAATCATGTGCGATGCACATGACGATTTTTTTAAGGGTAAAATTGGAAAATTATGATTTTTTAAATAAAATAATATGTTTTGAGTTTAATGTGTTAAAGTGAAAGGGGCATTAAAACTAGGGAGAATGACAATTTAGGGTCCAAAGTTTGGGAGAGTGTGCCAATAGGGGTTTGATATATCAATTTTGTCAATTTAGGGTCCAAAGTTGTAAAAGTTGTGCAAGTTAGGGTTTTTTTACGATTTCGTTAACAAAATCCAGTTAAGTCACACGTACTTTGCACATAGACTTAACTGGGGTTTATTTTGAGTTTATTTTGATCTTTGGCATGGGCATTTGATCATTTCACAAATAATGTCAGTTGAGTTCACCCACCACTACCACCTATTCTCCTAAATTCCGGCACCCACCACTGTATATTCCGGCACCCACCATAAAAGCCGGCAACCATCCACCATGAATTCCGGCACCAACCATAAATCCGGCAACCATCCACCATAAAAACACTAACATCCGTTAAATAAACACTCAATTTTAAACCTTCCATCATCTTCCAAATTGTTCCTTCAACCCACCACTCCCATTAACAATATACACACACTCGCACGAATCTGGAACAACACAACAATGATAATCCTGAATACCAAGAAATTGAAACACTAAATTGAAAATTGAAATCCCAATTTCTGAATTTGGGTTTCAATTTTCGAATTTAAACCTCACTTTCGAAAATTAAACTCATTCCTTCATCTGCCATGTTTACCCTAGATATAAGGAGAGAGAAGGGTAAGAGAGAGAAAGGGAAAAGGAAGCAAGGGGAGAGAGAGGGAAAGATGGAACTTACCTGAGGAGTAATTGTGGAAGGGCAGGGTGGATATCGGGAGGAAGACGGGATGGTGGGAATGGATTAGGGGTCGGCTACATCGAAAGAGAAGGGGAAGACGTGGGTTCTTTTGTTAGTCAATTGGAATATAAATTTTTTACACTTTCTTCTTTTTAAAAATTACTTTTTATTTTATGATGGTTCTCAATGAATTTTTACTGTATTTTATTTCTTGAAATATATTTTTATTTATTATGTCATTAGTTTTTTTTTTTCAAATAGTCTAATGAGATTTCATTTTTTTTTGTCAAGAAATAGATAATTATTTTGTTTTTTGAAATAGAAAAAGAATTATATGAAAAAATATTTTTTGGTAAATGATGTTTTATTATTAGTAATTTTAATATAAGAAATAAAATTTAATATTTCAAACAATTATTATTAATTTTCTTCGTCTGAAATGCGATATGCCCATGAAAATAATCCAAACAACTCCAGTTAAGTCCATGTGCAAAGCACCTGTGACTTAAAAGGATTCTGTTAACGGAATCGTCAAAAAACCTTAACCTGCACAATTTTTGCAACTTTGGACCCTAAATTGACAAAATTGATACATCAGGCCCCTATTAGCACACCCCCCAAACTTTGGACCCTAAATTTTCATTCCCCCTTCAAACTAATCTAAAAAGTAAAGTAGATGTATTTTTCTAATATGTCCATTCTTTTACTAAGTCAATGCAATTTGATTCTTTTACTAAGTCAATGCAATTTGACCACAACCAAACCACCATTCAACGTCGTCACCAACACTACCACCATTCCACCGTCATCACCAACACAACCACCATTCCACCGTCATCACCAAGGCCAACGCCAAAACACCCATCAAAACTTAAATAATTAACTCAAACATAAAGGAAAAAAAAAAACCCAAATAACCAAAAATCTAATTAACACACACATACACACTTCACCTTAACATATATGGAAACTAAAAATTAGAAGAAGAGAGGTTAGAGGGAGAGAGAGAGAGAGAGAGGTGTTCAAATTTTGATTTATTTGAGAAATTTGAAAAAGAAAAAATAAATAGAGGAGGTTCGAATTTTGATTTATTTGAGAAAATTGAATGCAAGAAATATGAGTTGGGTGATCAAATCCACTCATCATGAATAGTTGGTTGATCATGGATGCAATTTTTTCTTATTTATTCAATGGGACCCACTTGTCATACTCACAACAACAATCCACTCACCCTTCTCTACCCACTTTCTCTCTCCTTGTTTACTTTTTATACTCACAACACCTCCTCCACTATCAATATTATATCATTTTTTCTTAATCCCCATGCATTCAGTTTTGGTGTCACTTATTATGGGACAGAGGAAGTATACAGAAAATCTCCTTTTTCTAGCCTTCTTAACTGGCTAAGACAATCTTCACTTGTGCAGTTCGCCATTCAAAATAATCCATATGGATGTGCCCCGGGTTACTCCGAGAAGGTGCCTTAGTGAGGAGGGTGAATGGTTGGCGTTTCATTATTAGTTGATAGAGCAATGAGTGCTTGAAAATTGAGACAAGGCTAAGAAGGGAGAGGGGGCAGCTAACGAGAGACTTTGTTTCGCAGTTGTGCGCAGATCGAGCCGCTAAATAAAGCTAGAGATACAAATTCAAATTGACTTCAATTATGCCTGCATGGCGGATCTAGACCCTTTGAGGAGGGTACTTCGACCCCCCCTGACTTCTGTAATTTTTACAAATTTACCTTTTACAATTTTCGAATTTACTATATTGACCCCCCTGAAAAGAAAAATTCAGGGGGTCTAGATTCGCCACTACTGCATACCAACTTCTAGACATCAGTTTCAGTAGCAGATAGCTAGAGAAGTAAAACTTCCACATCGGTGGCTTGTAACATAATAGTGTGACGGAGCAACGAACATAAGGTGCTCTGCACTTCTGATGCTCGACAGAAAAGTGGAGCAGGATCAACACCCAGCAATTGGCCGAAGAAAGAGGGAACAATTAGTGCCTTTACGAATATATAGCTTAGAAATTCTTTTAATTATTAAAACTATTACGTAAATACCGTCAAAATTCTAATTTAGAAGATTACATGTCTTCCCCAAGGTCGAAATGAATACAAGTATAAAAAGGGGCTTCAGCAATTTTAACTCTGATATGAAATGTGTGTTTGGTTGGAAGGATATAAGCTTGTTAGTTCATCCTAATTTTTCTACGTAATCCGTTGCTATGCTAAAATTTCAAAGATTATGATAGCATGTAAAAGGAGATACCTCCGATCTGGATAACCCAAATGATGTGCTTCTAAAGCAATCCACTTCTGGTCGTTGGGCTCCACGAAAGTGACCAATATCCCATTCATAACCTGATCACAAGAAGTAGCAATATTTTGAAACTAACGTAAAATAAGGAGCGTAAAATTGAATGCCTTCAAGACCAAAAACAAGAACAGGATATAAAACTAGATGTAGCAACTAAAAACTGTTCTAGGCATACAGCAGAATCTTCTTTACAGCTGTATGCTTCACCAAAAAAAATTAAATTCACCAAGTCCCAAGTTGTGGCTGAATATGCATCTCGAATGGGACCAAATAAAACTGTTGCCTGTACTTAAAACAGATTTGCCGACACGATAATGGAGGCGGATGGGTCCAATTTTTTCAGAATGCATGGGTCTACTTTTTGCATAGGTAAACGAGGTTGGCTTACAAGAAGGACATCCTCTTGAAAGTTGTCCTAGTGATACAAATGCACCAACGGTCTGGATGGATTAACATAAAGTATTGTTTCTAATATTAACAGGCAGTCATATTAGTTGTCCTGGTGATAGAAAGGACTCCAGGGTGTGGATGGTATACGATAAAGTCTTGTCTCCCAAAACTGTGAATTGTATTAGCAGGAAGTCATATTAGCTATGCAGTTTTGTAAAACAATCAAGAGGACTCGTGTATAATACTCCCTCCGTCCCAAAATGATCTTCCCACTTTTTTTGCCGTTACTATTAATGATCTTTGAGCAATAATTATAGGTTGATTTAATTATATTAAAGAAAATCTAAAAGTTGTTGATACACCATCAATAATACTACGAGTAACAAGTTTTAGATTTTCTTTAGTATAATTAAATTAACCTAAAAGTTTTGATCAAAGTTCATTCGTTGTAACAACAAAAGAGTGGGAAGGTCATTTTGGGACAGAGAGAGTATGTCACAAGAAGTGCATCGTCCTAGTCAGAGATGGCGGAGAGTTATGAATTGAGATTATACTTCATGTGTGAGAGAGCGTTTTACTGCAATCATGGGTGTCTCAAAAAGATGCAGAGAAGACTAGAGCTCAACTTGAGAAGCTCTGATATTAAGCAGATATCAGGCGCGAGGAAGGAGCTCAAGTTGTGGAATAAAAACTTGTCCAAAAGTGTCGAAAGAAAGCCTCAAATGTAAGCTGACAAAATTAACCTTCAACTATAAAAACCTGCCCTCCAGAATAACTAGTTTGACAAAATTAACCTTCAACTATAAAAACCTGTCAGAATCACCAATAAGTATCATTAGTAATATCTACACATGGTCCCGTCACTTATGCACACAATTCAAAGGGCTGTTGTTTCTAAATGAAGCTCCATAGGCAACCTTTGTACGCGCATGATAAGAAACTCCTCATTCCAGCCAGCCAATTCCATTGACAATGTCACCTGACTATTCCGAGGCTGGAGAAGAGAGAAGATGAGAACAACAGGGAAAGAGAACGAAACAAGGATGTCGCAAGCGAAGTGTTTCTTACAGCTTATCAGCCCTAAGTTATGTATATGTAATTGCATAGGCATGCTAATTAAATATTTCAGCCTATACTAGTACATATTAACACCCTTTATCATGCTATAACTGATTGCATTAGCATGGGAATACATACAATGCATAGAAAACTAATGAGTTTGTTGTTACGAAGAATGAAAGAGCTTTCACGTCCCACAGATTTTAATTTTAACTACGAGTAGAATGTTAGCACCTGACCTAATACTTAGAAATTGTTAAAAGCATAGTCCGTTGATCATAACTTTTGTAAATGTAATTCCAAGACACATACAAATTTGATGGTGTAATTAATGTTGTATTACTCGGTGACTCTCATCCTAGTATGATTTAGCAGTTATAGGTCACATTTATTATTCACCTTCCGTGTTAAGGAAAAAAAATTATTATTGTTTTTCTTGATTAAGTATGAGAAGATCAGAAGCGCCTTTTGTGAACTCTCACTACCCCAATGTCTATCAATCTTCGATTCCCTACTAATTCTTATGTACCTGGCCCACCCAATGACGACTACTAGTCTACAACCAAGAAACGAAATTCACATACAAGTAAACAGATAGCGAATTCAAGCAAACTTGGGAAAGAAAAAAGAGGGCAGTAAGTACCATTTCTCACGTCCAATAGAATGAAGTCCTTTTTTGAAGTCCCCTCCGATGTAATATCAAATTTATTTACTGCTTCTAATCTATTCCTCCATTCAACTGGTGTGAGAGGTGTTGCTCGCATCGATGAGTCCAGTAAAGGAAGATGTGAAATCCCTCCTTCCAACTAGAGAAAGAAAAATCACGACTATTAGTGATCTTGTAAAAGGCCCGAAAAGTTATAAGAGGGATGTTGAAAAGTATAAATGTATGGATGGGTGTTTCCCTATTCCAACTGTAGAATAGGACCCTCTCCCTGCTCAGCTCATGCCCCCACACATGCCAGGGGGCTATTATTACCCAAGGGGAGTGTAAACCAAAAAGGCTCGTAAACCAAAGAGACTCTAGAAAACTGTTCAAGGAGTGCATAGGACACCTTCAACCAAATGTCTTTATTACCTAGGGTATCTGCTTTTGAGCACTTGTGTTCATCCTCAACTGCCCCCCCCCCCCCCCTTCTCTCTCTCTCCCCCTTTGTTCTGATTTTCTTGGTGCGTAATCAAACCTGTACCCACTATCCTCTATTGTGAACCCACCACTTACGCTTCAAGCATACTGCCCCCCCCCCCCCCCTCCCTGGATCCCATAATGAGTGACTAAATTTTGACTTTCAAGAAACTTAAGAAGGTAGACTCTTACGCCATTTTAGTAACATATGTACACAATTACTTTCAGAGTCTTCCTTATAATACCATTACAAGTTGGAATACACTTGTGTGAGGAAATTTGATAGAACTTCAAATTGTTCTAAGTTTAATTTTAAGTTCCTGCCATTTAGTGCTAGATTTATGACGGAAATAAATGGAATTATCTTAAAATCATTCTTTTGTCACAAGGCTTTCATAAGCATTATCAAGCTTGAATTAGAGAAAAATATTGACAGGAAGTGTACAGAAAAAAGTTTGAGAAACAGAAAGTGTCGCAGCTTATTTTGAAAAGACTCACCAGACTGATGAAACGTGGATAAACAAGAAAAAAGTAGTTGCTTCATAAGTTTTACTTTATTTTTTAGGAAAAGTACATCCCGACCTTTCAGCATTACAATGTCTTGTTAGATAGGAAAACCTTTTTTGCAAAGGGATCTCACTCTTCTTCCGAATGTCATCAGACACATCTATGGATCTATGGCTTAAGCGTGCTTGACTAGTGGCTCGCGAGTCGACTCAAGTTGAACTCATCCCGAGTTAGAGTCAAGTTTGACACGCCAAATATAAAGCTCTCTTGTTAACATTGTTGTTGTTTGTTACCCTGCCTCCCTGATAGCTAGTAGCACAAGTTGCTAGGAATTTGGTACCCTAGCGGTATGAGAATAAAGAAATAACAAGCAAGAATCACAAAGATTTGGTTACCCAATTCGTCACACGAATGGACAATGTTTGGGGGAGCTGCCAAGGCAGAATTATACTCAATAATTTCTCTGTGGTGTTACAATGTGTTTATGGCCGTCACATGGCTTCAATAGGATACAAAACCACCCTAAACCCTAGACAAAGGATTCCAAATCAGGACCAAGAAACCACACTTCCGGTCTCATACGGTCGCATAGCCCTGTATTTTCCCATGCCTGAATTACACAAAATTGCACCAGCCCCCGAAGAGCATGCGATCGCATAGCTCCAAGACTTCTACTCCACAATTTTGACTCTTCCTTACTAGTCCCGTTTTCGATAGGGCTCAAAACCCAACAATCTCCCAAGTGGAGACAAACTAATTCCTGCAACCAACTCACCAGACTCCCACTCGAGAATGACTTCCTACACTTATCTTCATATCAGTGGCTTATTGATCACGGCAGCGCCGGACCTCCCTCTTAGTTACCAAGGTGAGTTAAAGCGGAGCGAAGCGCTAACCTACGTGCTAGATTTTGACTCTTCCTTGCCCATGCCTCAATTACCCGAAATTGCACCAGCCCAGAAGAGCAAGCGACTGCATAGGTTCAGGATTGTTTTACCTCTTCTTCTTTCAAATAATATGCTTTTGTTTACATATTTTAGGAAAAACAAAAAGGAAGAGAAAGAACGATATACTACCTCCGTCCCAACTCAATGCGCACGTTTACTGTTGGGCACAAGATTTAAGGAGAGAGTATTTATATTCAAAAGTATTGTGAGTGGAGAATAATGAGTGGTTGGGAGGAAGAGAGAGGATGAGTGGAAGATTATAAAAGTAATAAAAAACTTTCCTTTTTTGGATTGTGCACATATCAACGACACCCACTTAAAAGGTAAGTGTGCACATTGAGCTGGGACGGAGGTAGTACAAGTTACCAAGGGATATCGAGGGGTATAATATATAAACAACAGAAAAGAATCAACAAAAATTCAATGACTCCTCATCGGCAAAAGGTGATGTCAAAGTAATTTTGTCAAATTCCATATATAAATCTGAAATATCCCCTACTCCCACCACATAAAATGTCCCCAGCGTGAGTCCTAAAACCCCTATAATTCATAAGGAGCATAAAAATCCTCGCAATCTTCATATGCACAATAAAACAGCAACAAAAAAAAAAAAAACACCAACAACAACAAATTGATAATATCACAGAAGTCAATACATCATGTTTGCATCCATTTGTTTAGGATGACAAAGTTTACTAAATCACTGAATGAAGCAACTTAATGATTAAAGAACAAATGATTACAATTAAATTCAATAAAGCCTTGTCACAACCACAAGGCATTGCCCGTATGCAACTGTTTTCCTAGCCTTATATATTTGTTTGTTTAGAATGATATGTTCGAGATGCCCCAAGATTATTGTATCTGGATTTATATCCACCTCACTGTTTATCCATGTATCAGTCTACTTACCCCTTACGAGAAAAGGAAATGCCGTTGCACAAACGTCCCAAGAATCCAAAGATTAGGATGAGTCTCACATATACAACCTTACCACTGCAAGAGGAGAATGTTGTATCCATCAATTGAACACATAGCTCAGTCAATAAAGAAGCAGGCTTACCGTAGCATGATGAACTTATCCAATCATTTTCACTTATTGAGAACACTTCCCTTGTGGCACTATACTTTTTTTTTCATAACAGCCACAATGATTGTAAGAATGTGCATGTTAAAATTACTCCTAAGAGAGAGATTGGAAGAAAAAATTGTAATTCGGGAGTCCTAGACATATAATGGAAAACAGGGTGCAAAAAAAGGCAAGAGACTATTAGCTTGCCTGTACAAGTGAGGGTTTGTACCGCAGCTTCAATTTTGGAAAAGCATGCCCTTGTGTAGCAGGAGATATCTGAACTAGTATATCAGAAAACCTGGGGTCTTCTCTTAGCCATGTGACATAGTCAAAAGCATCTTTTGAAGGCCCACTGTACTGCACAAGAGGATATGTGTTAGAAAGAACGGACGAGCATACTGCTTCAAAAAAGGGTTTACGCATACAAGCAAACATGGTTAGTCACGCATCTAAGAACAATTTTGAAATTATCATATGGAGAAAGAAAGGACAAACAAGAATTCATGCATCTGATCGTATCAAGTTGATGCATTACTTAAGTTAGAAACAAGTGCAAAAGAATACGAACATAATACATCTAAAACCAAATACTCCCTCTGTCTTTTTAGTCTGTTCACTTTTGGTCAACGGGAGTAAACTTTGACCAACCATTTATTGTCAATCTAACAATCCTAATAAAATTTTAAAAATTATTATTGATAAGTTAAATGATTATTTATCAATTACAATTTTTAGAATTTCATTAGGATGATTAGATTGACATTAAATGTTTGGTCAGAGTTTACTCTCGTTGACCAAAAGTGAACAGACTAAAAAGACGGAGGGAGTATGCTTTTTGGTTTTGAACTAAAGCTAGAAATCAACATATGCACACAATAAAACTAACCCCCATTACATTACATATAAAAGAAGATGAAGAAGTACCCAGAAAGGTCTTAAATAGAAATAAGTGTATCTATAAGAGGCTGAAATAGGATATACCTGGGCATTGATTCCTTGCTCATTCAGATAGATCCGGCCATGTATGTCACGATCCTATAAAGTCACAAGAAGGCACAACACAGGCATCAACATCCTTACTTCTCATAGGTTAGTCATCCTAAATTATGTAAGTTCAAAAATAATGATGCCAACAGTAAGCAGAGAACTAATTTGAATGCTACCTAAACATGCTACACCAGATTAATTCTAACCCGTAAACTAACAACACAGAACATCCAGGCTCCAGCAATATACTTAGCAGGCTTGATCACCTAAACAGAGGTTTCAAAAATGTAATATATAGGGAATTCCCAGACATAGAAAAAAATAAAAATTCTGGTCAAAGTTTCTCATGTTGTAACATAAACAGCCAACTAACAAAATCACAGACCCAATACAAAATTGAAGAAATTACATCACTGCAATAAGAGAAGTAAATATTATACCAAGATTTGGTAAATGTGAATCACCACTATCATAATACTACAAAAATTGGGTGGGGGCGGTGGCAGACACATGTGTATTGAAAGAGTGGAAGTGAACCCACTTACTCAAATTGTGTCTAAAGTTTAGTGGCCAAGATGTCGGTGTTTTAACCAGAAAGTACCACGTTCAAGTCTCATATCAAAGAATAAATTTTTCACAAGAACTTTATAGTGTATTATTTGTGTACCCACTTACAAAATGCTCTGAGTCCGTCCGCAACCGGGAGGGGAGAATTGTATTTGTGCACCCACTTACAAAATGCTCTGGGCAAGGGGGGAGGTAGTTACTCCCCTCGTCCCTTAACAAGTTTTGTATTGTCGTTTGGGGACATACAAAAATAAGTCGTGTTTCTAAATAAGAAAATAACATGGCATCATCGAAAAGATTCCGAGTAAAAAAAAGTTTTGCTGCAATTTAACATGGTACTATCAATTTTAAAGCACATTACTAAAAAGAATGACAAGTCATATACAACACTAAGGGAACCGGGAATCAAATTAGTAATTATGCATCAAAATTAGCAAATAACTCGGAAAACCAAATTAAATTTTGAAGCTAAGAGATTGGAAAAGAGAAAATTTTGGGGGAAATTAGTTTCTCCTTAAAGTTATAAAAAGTCTTTTTATAAAAAGTCCTGTTTTTATAGGGGTTAAAGTTTATGATTTAAGGTTTAAGGTTTAGGCATTTTAGAGTTTAAACAAAACTTTTTATAACTTGGGAGGAACTAGTTTCCCCAAAACCAACTCATTGGAAAATGTAGAGTACCTGCAAGAAAGAGAGGTGTTTGGAAACCTCCTGTTGTGGGTGTTCAATAAATACAAAACGATAGAAATTCACAACTATAAATTTTCCTTTTCCTTCGCCCTCTTCTTCTCCTTCTTCTTCTACTTCCGCTTTAGTTGAATCATCAAAGACAACCCAATTGGGTTTATGAGAGAGCAATGCGAAATTAAGAAATTGATGGGGTTCCCTGAGACTGCTTAATCGAGGAGGGTGTCTGATGATGTTGTTCTTCCGACTGGTAGAGGAGAAACGCAGCTTGAGGATCGAAGCTGAAGCGGCGGAAGTGGTGGCGTAGGTGTGAGGAAAGAATGAAAGCGGTGTTAGCGCTGCAACTCTCAAGCTCATGCTTGCTTGATTTAGCTTATCTCCTCTCCAATCCCGCCTCTTCCTTCACTTCATACTAGTGGGTGACCCGTGATCCGGCACGGGTAACTAATTTGCTATTTTTTTTTTTGCATTTTACTTTTTTTATATTTTTATTTAATAAAATAGCATAACAGTTTTTTATAATATAACTATATTGTATATAAAAAATAATTTTTTAATTATAGTTAACTAAAATAATAAACATCATCTTAACTAAAATCATTAATAGTAAAAATTAATCTATATAATAATATCAATAACTAATACTATTAATAATACTTATTAATATTTATGGTAACTATTATAATTAACTAATACTATTAATAATAATGTTAACCTATATAGTAACTACTATGATTAACTAATACTATTAATAGTAAAAATTAACATATATTATAACTGTTATGATTAACTAATACTATTAATAGTAATAGTAAATTTATAAAATAACCATTATAGTTAACTTGTATGTTAACTATTATTGTTAATTATACTATTATAGTAATAGTTATATATTATAGTAACTATTATAGTTGATTAATACTATTAATAGTAATAGTTAACTACTATAGTAACTATTATAGTTAAGTAATACTATTAATAGTAATAATTAACTACTATAGTAACTATTATAGTTAACTAATACTATTAATAGTAATAGTTAACTTGTATAGTAACTATTATAGTTAACTATTACTATTAATAGTAATAGTTAACTCATATCATAACTATTATTATGAGCTAATAGTATTAGCTAATAATGAGAATATCAAAAGTCACACACATTTAGGATAGTGATGATGTGGCTTCACACAAATGAAGCTTTAACCTATGTTTGTCTATGTGTCAAAGGCATAGCCCTCCTCACCAACTTTAATATATATATATATATATATATATATATATATATATAATAAAGTTACAAAAAATGGTTACAAATGTGGCTTACAAAAATGAGGTGTCATAATTGTGTTGGTGTTTTTAAGTGGAGTGTGCCGGGTCCACTATCGATCGATGTAACCAATAAAATATCGACACCACATCTCGTATCCTTCATTTTGTAAACTTATTTTGTAAGTCTAGCATTGCCCTTTTCACAATAAGGGGCCCCATGTTTTAATTTCATCCACTTAGGGCCCAATGTGTAAAAATGTCATCAAATTTAGGCTTATTGACAAAAATCGTCAAAAACAATTAGTTAAGTCGACATGTGCAGAACACGTGCGATTCAACCGAGGGTAATTTTCACATTTCCGCTTGCAATGGTTGTTCAGGCCCTAAATAGAGTGCGTACACATGAGAAGGGGTTTATTCAGACTGGGATTTGAATAGAAGGTTAGGGTTTCTTAATCAAACACAAAGACGATTTTGGGATTCAACGATCAATTCTTGCCTGGAAACGACTATGACTTGGTGTAAGCGGAAAAAGAGGGGTTGTATCTATCTTGCTACACCCGATTACGGTAATGTTCTTATCTATAACTCGAAATTTTGTTTGTATGTGAATAATTGAATAATCTTTTGAAAAAAGTGAATGCTTTTCGGTTAAATTATTTTTTTATGTAGTGCATGCGCTTTATTTATCATTCATGTTCTGTCCTTTGAAAAGATTTTGGGAAATCCACATGTGTTGATTTATGCAGTGTGTGTATGTGCTTTAAGATATATTATTGTCGTACATATCACTGATTTATGTTTGGTGGTCCCTTTTTCATATGAAAAATATTTGGTTGACTGGTTAAAGTATGTCTTTATGTAAAGTAGTCTCATGTGTTGATTCATGCAGCTTTGAAGTGTGTATGTCTACTATAATGCTGCTTAAAGTATGTCTTTGTGTCTATATGTTTTGTGTTTCATGTGTGCAGATTCTCCTACCAAAATTTCTATTAAGCTTCATCATGGGGGTTATTTTAATGATCCTAATATGATTTACAAGGGTGGAGATGTTACATGGTTTGGCCATTTTGAACAAGATTGTGTTTCAATGGTTGAGCTAAAACTAGTTGTGCACGAAGCTGGTATTACGTCTAAGAGATATGGTATTACGTCTAAGAGATATACATTGTGGCAAAAAGTACATGGTGGTTTCAATCCCAAACTGATTTTTTCTGATAGAGAAGCATGTGATATTGGAATGTTTATGGCTAAGAATAAGATAATTGTTGATTTGTATGTGGAATTAGTTGGTGATACAGCTAAAAAAGGAAATGGACAATTGGGTGACAATTGTGTGTCTGCTAGTGATATGACGGTTGATGTTGGCGTGGTTAATGAAACAAATATAATGGGGGAATCATCTGTTAATGAGTCTTTGCATGATAGTGTATTTGATAGTAGAGATGATGACATGAACTTTGAAGTTGAGAATGGAGGAAGTAATGGAAAGTCTAAGGCAAAAGATAAAGGGAAGATGGTTGAATGGTCATATGGTGCTGGTATGAATGGAAAAGATGTACATGTTGATTATGATTAAGATAATGGGTTAAAGAATTATGCAAGTGGGTAAGAACAAGAGGTGAATAAGGTCAAGGGAAGAATATTCAATCCTCAGGTTGACATGGAAAAACCTACATTAGAACTGGGAATGGAGCTCTCAGATTACAAGGTAATAGTAGCTGCTATTAAAAATTCTATTAATGAGCGTAGACAGATAGTGTATCAAACATTAGAGCATTCAATTCAACCATATTGAATGCCACTGGCCAACATGTAATTGTTGTATTCATTTCCTCTGTTTTTCATTTCTGTCTTTGTTGCACTTAATGGTTACTATACTTTGGTTGTTGTTTGGTAGCTGCAATAACTTAGTGTAGACACCCCGATCTCGCACCCCTTAAACTAACCATTAAATTGGTCTAAACCCTGATAATTGACCTAAAACCTTAGATTGGCCGTTCGGGACAACCATACGCCTTATCAGTGCATAGGATGAAAAAGCTGAGTCCGGATTCAGGATCAGTGCTCAAAACTGAGTAAACTGGCATATCCTCGAAAAAACGCTCGCGCGGACCCTGGAGCGGATCTCGCACCCCTAAAAAGCCTTTTACTGGACATCCCTTGCATTTAAAATTATATTATTTTATTTCGTTACTTATTAACATATTTTAGATATACCGGCGAAACCATAGAATATTCCGGGCAACTTTCATGTTGGGCCTGCGGACAACCGAGACACCGAAGCTCGCACGACGGAGCAGTTGCGGAGCGGAAAGACGGAGCCGTAGAAAATATACACAAATATATGCCAAATCCAGCCAAGAGGGGCGACATGGCCATGCACCATTTGCCATGGTGGAGTAACAAAAAAGTGACATCTGGCCTAGTGCACGGCCGTGCACCACCTTGACAGCCATTTCTCAACCTTTTCCCCTTATTTTAAAACTTGATCATTACCACCTCAAATCAAACTCATCACCCATGGACGACCCCCTTCACTTCCACCACCCATCTATGATGTCCTAGGGGAATTTTGGTCAAGAAAAGTACATCCCTCCTCCCTCCTAAAACCCCCTAAAAGCCTAAGAAAGAGAAGGACTCTACACTCACTCCATACACTCCTTCATGTCTTTCTCTCATTCTCTCTACACATTCATCACCCCAATACTACTCCACTACAAGTATACCACTAAACAAACACTCCACCACCACCTTAACACTCAATACAACCCTTTAAAACTATCGAAACACCACTCCAAACTCAAGCAAACTCAAGCAACTCAAACACACTCTCAATCCAACTCTTCAAACCACTCCAAATCAAACTCAAATCTAAAATCCTTGCCTTGTAACAAAGGAAGCACACCCTACTCTCTAAACCTAGGTAAGAATCCTCCTTGTAAGTTATAAACTTATAAATGTAGAGATTTGTATGTTTAGTATAGGATCTAGCCATTAGATGGCTAGATCCCTTTTTCTTTCATGTAATCCTTGTTTGAATATTGTAATCTTCATGTTAAGGATGCTATAAATTCTCAAATCTCTTGTCTATTATGTATATATATGTTTCATGTATATCATGTGTTCATGTCTAGGCTCAATATTGGGTTAATCATGCCAAAACCTTATTTTGTTCTTCAATGTGCACAATTTGTCCACTTTTTGTTTTTTCATATTTATTCTCATTTTTTCTCAATTTTGTTCATAAATAGACTCCTGATAATGTTATAACATGTTAATGTACGAGTTTTCCAAGTTTCATCGGTTAGTTTTGTGTTCAGATCATGCTTTGATGTTCATCTTCATGTCACACGCAATCTGTCCAAGTACCCTATTCAAACAAGGTATGTTCATGTGATTTGTACTCTATCATAACTTCATTTATGGATTTATCTCAAAACATAAAAGTTTTTCCTTACATATTTATTATTATTCATGCCAAGTTTCACGCTCATACTCTATAGTTAGGTCAAGTGTTTGTAGACATTTTCATAGCTCAGATAACATTTTCATAGCTCAGATATGCTGCCCTGTTTGCTGAATCTTTAACCAATCTGTGCTTTCATGCTTCAAACCCTATCAAAACTCGATTTTCAAACTGAGGTCAAAACATGAAATATTTTATAAAAAACTAAGGAAGGCATTCATGCTTTTGAAATATTTTTTTGACCTCAGGAAAGACCTCTTTCCATTTTTTGATTCAACTGCTTACCCTCAGATTAGCTTCTTCCAGTTTCTGACATCCAAATGTCAGAGGTCTTTTGAACCACTTAAACTTTTTATATAGACTTGAAACTTGGTTACATCATATTTGATATGTGATCTTCAACTTTCATGTTTTGTGTTTCTCCATATTCATAATCCATGATAGTGTAAATACACCATGAATGTGAAATGTGCTCAGTTTTCTGATTTTGAGCAGTTTTTGTACCTGTGTTCTTGGCATGTTTTGAGCTCCAAAAACTATTCCATAAATAAAACAAAAAATAAAAATTTATCTCTAACATGTTGGGAGAAAATATCAAGTTTGTTTTTTGGATTTGAAGTAGATTTGATAGGTACATTGGCATGAGAACGGACAACAGTTTAGAAATTCAACATATAACCCCAAAGCTTGGACATTTGTTTACATGGGATTTGTCTCCCGTTTTTTTGGTATAATTTGTACATAATCCCCTCACCCTCTTTTATGTTATTACTTGTCAATGTGATTCAAACTATTTTCAAAACCAATCGGGAACCCACCCAAATCGGTTCCCGGTTGTGACTCGGAATTGAAACGACCTAGACTAGGAGACACCTTGTACATAAACGCACATTTTTCTCAAATTTAGGGCATAGAAAGGCTTTTTTGAAAAGGCAAACTAAAATCAAACGTAGGCGGAAGTATTCTAAAGATCGTAAGGGCGAGTGGAGTGCTTCTAATCACATTCCCCTCTCGTAAATTAGCCCCCAAACCCATTTCTCATTTTCAAACAAAAAAGGTTTTTTATCTCTATTTTCCTTTAATAAAATGAGGTGGCGACTCTCTATTTTCAAAACAAAAGGAGGGTAACCATTATGAGAATTCGAGGGCGACTAGGTTCGAAGCGCGGGCTCTCGCACCTAGTTGATAGTGATACAAACATTGAAGCTTAATTTTCACCCACATTGAATGCCACTGACCAACAGGTTTCTAAGACCAAAGCAAAGACAACCACAAAAAACAAGGGAATTAAAATAACAGTGATAACCCATCTACTAGTCAGGTAAATGAATATTGAATATTAATTGTGTCATTTATTAAGAACAAACATCAAGTGATATTACTTCTATTGTGTGTAGGTTTCAAAAAGAAAGGGAAAACGTAGGACATAAATGTCTCAACCTCCACTTACCGAAAAATCCAACATTGAAAAGCCATCTACTAGTCAGGTAAAGACATTTGTTAGTACCCAATCTGAAGATTGAGGACTTCCTAGACCTTTAGGAACCTCTAAGGACCTTTTAGGCAATTATAACCTGACAGTGACTTATCCGGCAGCTCTTCAGAGTTCTAGATGGACGAAATCAGTTTTAGGTCGAAATCTATCAGGATATTGATCAAATCCCGAGAACAAACTGATAAGGATTCGCTGAGATCTGATCAACACGTAATCCCAGAAAATCCACCATACGGTAGTGTTGTCACCGTACGACTGTGGATTGTCCAAGTCCGGCCCAAATCCCTATAAATAGGTGCCTCAGCTCCACAATTCATTCTGCGAGTTTCAGAGTCAAAACTGACGAGAAAACTCTAAGTTTAAGCCTTTCTGGCACCCTCGAAGCCTCTTCGAATCTTCAAGAAGCTTCAATCATAGTTCTTGCCGATCAAGGTAAGTTTTCTTACTTTTATTATTATGTTGTTGTTATGTTTTAGGCTAGATCTATTTTATGCATGATTTCATTATGTTTATGCTTCCATATTCATATGATTCATAATGTGTTCTTCATGTTCTAATCTAGAATTCATAATATCCGCTATGTTTAGAGTAGTGATCTTCATATTTATGTGTTTATTTATATATTTCATGATGTTCTTATTATTATGCTAGATCTAAGACTTATTCTACATAACATACTAGATTTAGGGTTTTAATCCTTAATTATGCGTATATACCATAACCGATGATGATCGACAAGATCTAGGAACTACTTCTAAACCCTAAACTATAGGTAAATATTCCCATGATCATTAACTCTCCTATGATGAGTGGTGATGACTACACATTGATCCTATCGATGGTATAATCATTATTCTAGGATGTGATCATCTTGTATGATTCTTTCTCCTCCCCCATCATTATGAATGATCCCGCTTCATCTCTCTATTCTAATTATCAATGAACTATGCTGACCTGAGCTTCTCATGATGAGAGGAACGTAGGCAATCCTCGGATCCGGTCTCAAACACACACACACACACACATTGATCATGATAGAAAGACCGATTCGTCGGGCAATAGGAGTGATCACATTAATATTCTTCTCTTATTGTAAATTGACCCCCGAGCCCTATTATTCTCATAAATGGTTTTTTCAATGTTTTAACTACAAATAAAACAACGTGGAGACTCTCAATTTCAATCACGCGCATTCACAGTGGCGACTCTGCTGGGGAAATTGTTTTTGAAAACCTTTTTTCAAAACTCAAGAGGGTATAACTTTCATTTACTTCGTGATTTTGTGTGTGTTCTAACTTCCCCGCGCACTCTTTTTCTTTAAAAAACTACACTTCTGCAATTTCTCCAGTTTCTGTAACTTACATCCGTACGCCTTCTTTAGGTCCGTCCGCCTCTGTTTTAGCCGTACAGCTCCCCTTTCCTGCAAAACTGGTTCTAACGGTTTCCTGCAGATTTATGTGTTCATAGCATGCTTAAATGTTGTAGATCTGCGCTGCTTATGTTTATTTCATGCTTAAATACTGTTACTATGAATTATCATGCTAGTAGACTTCTCTCATGCATTGCATATCATCATAAAAATCATGTTTTAATCGCACACTACCACTAGATCTGCGCTGCTTATGTTTATTTCATGCTTAAACATTTCTCCTCTCCTTCTTCTTCTTCTTCTTCTTCAATCAAATGTGCAATCACCCAATACCATTTGGGACATGACACCAACGGTCCTTTCATTACATTGAATTGTCCTAGGAGTCATCTCCCTACATTTCAAACTCTAAAACCCCTTTTTTATCATCATTTTAATAGGAAGAACACATTTATCTTAAAAAGTGAATTATGAACAAACAAGACCGACTTTGCTCGGGCGAAATGGGTGTTTAAGTACTTCCCATTTCCTAACCTAACCCCCGAACCCCTCATTGTCGCGGCCCCGAACCCCGCGGGCCCGAGACCGCGAGCTGGACGTCGACTTAAAACCAAAACTATGAAATACCGAAGCTAAAAAAATTCCATTTGATACCAAAAGGTAATGATCCAAAGTTTTACAAAACCAAGTTTGATAAAAACCAATTACAACTATCATAAACTCCCACAAGTTTATGCACAACAAAATACAAATACACAAATCCTAATGACGTCAAATTTTGGTACAAATACCCCAAAAGGTTATACATTTAAATAATGTAAACCGATCCATAACAACCTGCCCCAAAATCTCAATCCTCTCGACGTCCTCCTCGATCCGCGAATCCTAATCCTTTTCCTCCTGGGGGGGGGGTTAAGGAAAAACAAAGATGGAAATAAACGGGGTGAGATAAAATCTCAGTAAGTTACTAATGCAACTACATGACATGCTAATATGCAATGACCAATAGCAATTAACATAAGACAGATAGCAGCGGAATAATAAGTGACATGCTGTCAAACAGTAATAACCAATAATCAATCATATAAATAACCATATAACAACAAATGAGAGGCTCCCTATCGCCAACCGTCCCATACCGGTTGGAAATAACGACCAGCTCATCATGCAACACATAAAGCTGAAATAAACACTCATAAGTGGATACATAGCCAAGGTTTCATCCAACTGGAAGAACCAAATAAAGGTCGCTGCGCAGCTTCAATAATCAACAATCAACATCTTCATAGCAGCATGAAAGCTCGAAGAGAAAACCCCGGTACCGGAACCAATAACCATAAGAGTGTCACAAAGGACAAGGACCATGACACAAAGTCATGCCCGTTAGCCAGATGCATTCACAAAGGAACGCTGACTTATCCTTTCCAAGGCCAATCTGGAGAAGGGGTATAAAAGGGGGCAAAACAATGGTCAACATTATAATGGACTTGGCTTTGCCATTATAATCTTTCCCATCGCCCAATGCAACAAATATGCCAGCTGGGCTTCCAAATAAATGCTAAGTAATAATAATTTAGCATGATTAAGCAACTTAAGGTTCCAAAGTAGGGAACCACACCAATTAATCACCATAAGGATGCAAACGATTACTCATGAAGAGTTCAACAACAACGAACACAAGAAGTTTCTCATAAAAGAGCACAACAACGATAAACGGAATCTCTCATAAAGAGCACAACAACATTGATCATTAAAATAAGATGATTCCAAGATAAGGACCCATACCAAACACGTCCTAAAGATGATACCCACGAGTTATTCATAAAGAGCACAACCCAAACGGTCGCTCACCAATGGCACAATGACTATTACCACAATGACCCTAAACATTTACTCATAAAGATATACTAGGACTATGAACTCAACCATCTCATCACACCTGGAATTCCAAAGTAGGAAATCAGAATGGATACACCTTAAGGTTAATCAAACCGTAAGTACCCAATCGCCAATTCACGCTTTATCTCCGTTCATAACGAACCCATTCTAAACACCCTAAACGAATCCGAAAGGTTACCCTTATTAGAACATGATCACGACAGGACTAAACCCTACACCTTGGTGTTCAATAACAACCCTCTAGGTACTATAGGACATCGCCTAAAACCTAGACCAAGTCTTACGCGAAATTCAATTCGGTTGGAACAAACACGAACACATCATAAGATGCCCAAACAATACTTGATCAAATTACATAGCTCTATTGTTCACAAAGGAACCAATTTTAATTACTAAAGTGTTCCACGGTGTTATCTTAAGTTAATTAGAAGAAGGAAACCTAAACTAGGTAAGTCATTAGTCTTAAGCCAAGCAAAAAGGTCAAATTCCTGGAACAGGGGGCGGGCGGGCGCCTGGCATGGGGCGAGCGGGCGCCTGAATGACCAGAAGGTCTGGTCATCAGAAAATGACATGTAGGCGGGCGCCTGGAGGGGGTCGGGCGGGCGCCTGGTCTGGATTCCAGTCGGGAAAACAGAGCTGGGTTCCTTAAGTTCGAACCAAAATCACCCCAATCTCTAAAATACTCCAAACCAATCCTTCTAACAAATTCCACAATGAACCACAACCACATTTAAGCTAAGAGGGGACCTAAATCACATCATCTAACAACTCCAATCCAAGATTAAATCCCAAAATCATAATATCACCATTTTTGCCCAAAAACTCAAATAAATTCCAAATAAATCTCAAACTCAATCAAACTTCATATATAACAACTAAAGCATTATATGAACATGAAAGGAACATTTTAGCATAAAAATGGGGGAAAAGTAACTTACACGGATTTTCTCAAAGTTGATGGATTTCAAATATTATTGGCTTCCAACGATCCTATCGACGATCTAAACAAGATTCATGTTTTAAGAAATGAGAAATAATGAGGGGAAGAGAAAGAAAATGAAGAGAGAAGAGAGAAAAGAAAAACTTACCCAATTGCTTAGAGAGAGAGAGAGAGTTGGCTGGAATGGAGTGGGGGGTGAGGGGGAAGAGTGAGGGAGAAGAGAAGGAGTAGGGAGGGAGTAGGGAAAAATGATTAAAGAATTTACACTTAGGCCCCCTCCTCTACACTACACACAAATACTCCCCACTAAGAAATAAGACTCGACAATTCTACACTAGCACAAATGACCCAAATAAAATGCTAGGCAAATTTTTTTATAACACATAAATTGCACACATAAATATTTAAATAAATAATAATTTAAATAAATAAATAAGCAAATAATTAAATAAAAATCATTTAATTACTAATAAAATAGAGCCTATATTTCGGGTCGTGACACTCATCCCAAAGAATCTCTGTTTTCGTAAATCAAACTTAGGCTCATAAACATTAGGTTTTCTTACGTTCCTCAAAAACGTGGGTGGCGACTCTAAAACACAATTAGACATACTAGGTGATTCACGCGCTCTAGCCAAGCCGTGGTTCCCCCCCAGGGTATCTACAGTTTGAAAAGAATTTTAAAACGCTATTCACCCCCTTCTAGCATTTTTCATACCCTTGTTGCCCCTTTGGGACCAACAAGTGGTATCAGAGCAAACACCTTCATAAAACTTGTTTTTTTTTAAGCTTAACAGCTTGGGTGCCGATTCAATATGGCTTCAAAATCTTTGGCAATGGCTAACTATTCACATGTTCCCGTGCTCAACGAAGATCACTTTGACATCTGGAAGCACTGCATGCTCACTCATTTTTCTTCTATCGACGAGATCCTCCACGACATCGTTCTTGAAGGACCCTACATTCCTATGAAGGCAAATCCTGACGCTGCTACCAACAAGGACAATCCTACCATCAAGAAGAACAAGGATGAATGGACTGACGAAGAAAAGAAATGGGTCGGCTATGATGGAAGAGCAATGAACATCATCCTAAGCACCATGGACCTCTCTACGCACAATCAGATTGTGAGCTGTGCAACTGAAAAAGAGCTATGGGATGCTATTGAAGGCTATGTGAATGGAGACAAAGTTAGCAAGGAAAATAAAATATTTGTTGTGCAAAGAAAATTCAACTGCTTCATGAAGAAAGATGGTGAAACCCTTAGACAAACCTATGATCGCTATTGTGCTATTGTAAATTCTTGTATATCTCTGGGAAAGACCAGTGTTCTAAAAAGCGGCCTAGGCGGCTGCCTAGGCGCAGGGCGTTGCTCCACCGCCGGGATTTTGTGTAAATCGACCAAATTTGGTGTTCAGAAATTAGTCGGCCGACTAGACGGCCTAGGCGGCGCTTAGGCGGTCTGGGCGGTGCCGAGATTCGTGGTTGTCGGACATGGAAGAAATAGGCGAAAAAAGAAAACCCTAACCTAGAATACGAGTAGAGGCGTTGGAGGAGGCGAAGGCGTTGGAGGAGGCGAAGGCGCTTGAATCAGTCAGGAAAGCCATGGAGGAGGCGGCGGCGCTTGAAGAAGAAGACGGACATAGCAGCGGCCTAGGGTTTTTTCATTTTTGGTTAACTGACTTCTCATTTCCTTTCCTTACTGACCTAGGCTAAACCTAACAATTAAATGGGCTTCAGTGTTGGGCTTGGGCTGAAACTATTGAGTTAATGAGTTAGTGCGTTAATTTGTTCCTTTGAAACATTTTAAAATACTACTAGAGTACTAATTAATTAGTTATATTTTGTTTATTTAAATTAATATTATTAATTCTTTTGACAAATATGAAATAACGAAAATAATTACACAATTTTATGAATAAATATACATAATTATATATAAATTTATTAAAAATATATAAAAATGCGTTAAAACCTAGGCCCCGCCTAGGCCCCTAGGTGCTAGGCCCGGCTTCACCGCCTAGGCCCCGCCTAGCGCTTTTTAGAACACTGGGAAAGACTTTCACCAACAAAGAAATTAATGCTCAATTCTTAGATGCGCTTGGTTCTAGATTTTTGCACAAGGCAAGTCATCTGGAAGATTCTGGATTTCTGGATACTTGGCCTCTGCGCAGTTTTTATGCTAATTTAAAAGTGTTTGAGTTAAAACTTGAACGAATTGATGAAATGGAAGGAAAAGGAAAAGTAATCTCAATGGTTGCTCAAAAAGAACCTGCGCCTGCTCAAACCTCAGATAAAGTCTCCACTTCGTCCTTACTTGAAATGGATGACGATAACTTCGCTATGTTCGTAAAGCGATTTCAAAAATTCAGGAAATTCTCAAAACCTGGATCCTCAAGTAAAGCTCCAGCTAAGTTCTCTCGTGGAAGAGACTCAAAGAAAGATGACGACTTGGTTTGCTACAACTGTAGAAAGCCTGGTCATTTTGCATCAAAATGCCCTACTCCAAAATTTGAGTACATGAAGAGGAACAATGCGCAAAGATCGTTCAAGCAGCGCGGAATGGTTGCTGAAGAAGACTGCGCTGAGAAGGAACTCAAGACCTGGATAGAGACTGACACTGAAGATAGTGATGATGATGATTCTGAGGATGGACTGCTCTGCTTGATGGCCAATGCTGATGATGATAGCGACTCAGAGAATGACGTTCTAGATATGAAAGCACCAAATAAGCCAAGGAAGATAGCAAAGAAGAAAGGTCCCACTATCACTGAACTGGTAGAGATGGGACATCTGAGTCCAAGCAGACAGAATGGCAAGTACTTATTTGCCAGAGCAGACCTATCAAAGAAGTTTCTAGCTGCGCCTTCGCGCAAGGAATCTTTAGAAATTCTAGCTGAAATTGTAAAAGTGAATGATGACTCTGTTGCTGAACGCGAGTCTGTATTCCAACAAGCTGAAAAGGTAATAAAATGATTCAACTCTATGAAAGAAGTAGTGGACTTATCAATTAGAGAAATTTCACAGCTTAAGACAGAGAAAACTCTTTTAAAATCTGAAAACACCCTCCTTAAGGAGCAGATTAAGAGCATGACTCCTCTTACTGATAAGAACCGTTTCTTGACAGATCAAAATGCGCTATTTAAAGTAAGAAACGAAGAATTGGCCAATTGTGAATGAGGGCTCCAATGTGATGAATAAATTTGACAATTCTTGTTACGTTGTGACTTACGATGAGGTAATGAGGGAAGTATTAGAGAATAGGAAAAAGAGGCAAGATGGGAACGTCAACATGCTAACTCGATCCGGACGAGTCATAGCAAGCAACCCTTATACTTCTGCACTAAGCACCTCTTCTCAAAGATCGCAAGCTCTTGACACTCCCGAAGATCCTTTGTTGATACAACTCAAGAAAACTCAAGCCAACATCTCTATTTGGGACCTCATTGCATCCTCAAAGAAGCACCGAGATCTTGTCATCAGTAATCTCGACGACACATTGATATATCCCGATACAACTCCCGAGGACCTTACTGCAATGATAGGCCACATTCATTTTGGCAATGTCATCACTTTTGCCGGTATGGACCTTCCACCATTTGGGTCCGATCATAATGAGGCCATCTATCTCAAAGTGAGAGCAAGGGGGAGACCTATTTCAAGAGTCTTGGTTGACGGTGGTTCCGCACTCAACTTTATGCCCGGCCGAATCTTGGGCATACTGGGGCTTAAGAATTCAGACTTAAAGCCTTCTACTCAAGTAATCCGAGGTTACGACATCACTGCCCGCACAGTCATGGGTATGGTGGAAATAGACATTGAGTTTGGGAGCATGGTCATGTCCATCCCGTTCCAAGTACTCGATGTACCCTCCTCATTCAATTTGCTCTTGGGCCGACAGTGGATACACAGTTCTAATGCCGTCCCTTCAACTCTCCATCAGTGTGTGACGTTCAGAAATGGGGATGAAATAGTGACCGTCATGGTAGAAAACGTCACTATCCACAGGAAGAGAGAACCCGTCCACCAAGTTCAATACAGTTTAGAAGACTCCACCCTTTCAGGCGTCTCAATCAACGCCATCGATGAACAAGGGGGAAACGGATCATGGACCCTCGGCAACCACAAAGTCCTCCGCATGATGAAGAATATGAATTACTTTCCCAGTCTAGGCCTAGGGAAATACCAACAGGGTAGAATGCAACCCGTGGAGGTTCCTTTTGTTAAGAACATGTTCGGTTTGGGATATGAGCCTTCCAAAGATGACTTGAAATACAAGCAAGCCGTCAAGAATGAAAAGGCCCGAGCTCGTAGGGAAGGCCGTCGTTACGAGATTCACAGTTTGAGGCCTTACTGCAAGACACTGAATGGATAATTTGTCCACCAAGGGGAAGATGTTCTGTACGTAATCTTTCCCAAGCCATGGGTCAACAGCAAGGGCATCAGAAAGCCTGGCCTTGAAATCTTTGCCGACTGTGCAATTCAGAAATCCGAAAGGGAACCAACTCCCATGTCACCCCAAGAATGGTGGGGAAAGAAAGTGACCATGGAGTCCGAGACAGAGATTACTGTAGGGGAAGAATTGACAGATTTAACCTCCATGTTAGAGGAATTCGCCATCATGGACGAGTGCCAGATCAAGGCCATCTACGACACCGACACGAGAAGGGAAACTATCAGCGAGATCCAGCCAAGCTCCAAACCAATCAACAACTGGTATTCTACAAAGGGGCCCGTGGTATCCGAGGAATTCTTGGTTGAGAAGATGGGTTGCATTCTGCGCAAAGTCACAAAGGAAGACTTGTTCACATTCATTTTGTCACGACCCGAAATATAAGCTCTATTTTATTAGTAACTAAATGATTTTTATTTAATTATTTGCTTATTTATTTATTTAAATTATTATTTATTTAAATATTATGTGTGCATTTTATGTTTCATAATAATTATACCTAGCATTTTAATTGGGTCATTTGGGTTAGTGTGGTATTGTTGGGTCTTAATTGTTAGTTGGGAGTGTAGTATTTGTGTGTAGTGTGAGAGAGGGGGCCTGAGTGTAAATGTTTGAAATAATTCCCCTACTCCCTCCCTACACCCCCTTCTCCCTCATACACTCCATCTCCCTCACCCTCCTCCCTCACTCATTCTTCTTCCCAGCACACAACTCTCTCTCTCTCTCTAGCTTTGGTGAGTTTTTCTTTCTCTATCTTCTTTCTTCATTTTCTCCATCTTCCTCTCATTATTATTCATTTCTTAAAACGTGAACATTGTTTAGATCGTCGATAGGATCGCGTAGAATCAAAAAGATTTGAAATCCATCAACTTTGAGAAAATTCAAGTAAGTTACTTTTCCCCCATTTTGATGCTAAATTGTTCATATCATGTTTAGATAATGTTTGATGTGTTATATTTGAAGTTTGGTTGGGTTTTGAATTTATTGGGAATTTATTTTGGGTTTTGATAAAAAATGGTGAAATCTTGAATGTTGGGTTTGATTCTTGATTTTGATTGTTAAATGTTGTTGTTTGAGTCTTTTTAGACTTATTGGTTGTTTTGGTACATTAGTATGTGAGTTGGAAGGTTGGATTTTGGGTTGAATGTGTTTTGGGTTTGAAAATGGAAGAACCCATGTTGTTCTTCCCGATTTCTGGAAATTCAGAAGCTTGGGCGGCCGCACAAAATTTCCTGGGCGACCGCGCATCTTTCTGAAAGCTTTTGTTCTTGTATTGAGGCTTTTTGGGCGACCGCACAACCAACTTTGGGCGGCTGCACAGTCCTCTGAAAGTTTACATTTTGTTAAATCGTGTGATTGAAGAATGCGTTGTGATCCAAATCTTGGGTGTCCTTCTAGTTGACCTTAGTGAACATTGTAGTACACCTTAGTGATAGAATTGGGTCCTTTGTGATCAAGGTTGTGTTTGAAATTCATTAATGGTTAATTGGGATTTTGAAGCACCTTTAATTGTGTGCTATTGGTTCATTTCACTTTCTTGGTGACTTATTGGTATGGTTCCCTACTTTGGAACTCTAAGTTGTTTAATTAAGCTAGTATTTATTACTTAGCATTTATTTGAAAGTCCAGCTGGTATTTGTGGTTGTGTCGGGCGATGTGAGATATTGTGATGGCACCGGCCAAGTCCATTATGGTGTCGACCATTGTTTTGCCCTTATTTTCCTCTTCCAGATAGGCATTGGTTGAGACGTTTGGAGCATGACTTTGTGGCATGGCTCCCGCCCTTTGTGGCACATTACTTTGTTATTGGTTCCGGTACCGGGGTTTCTCTTCGGCTTTTATGCTATTATGAAGATGCTGATTTGTTGATTATTGAAGCTGCGCAGCGATCCTTTATTTGGATGTTCCGGTTTGGAAAACCTTGGCTATATCCTTTGTTATGTGTTTATTTCCGCTGCTATCTGTTATGTGATAAATGCTATGTGCTATGTGATATTTATTATTGCTTATTGTATATTTCATCATAGCATGTCATGTAGTTGCATTAGTAACTTATTGAGATTTATCTCACCCCCTTTTCTTTTATCTTTGTTTTTCCTTAACCCCCCCCAGGTGCTAAGGATTAGTCTCGCTGATCACGAGAAAGAGGACGTCGAGTGTGGATCCATTCTTTTGGGGAAAGTTGATATAGGTTGGTTTACATTATGTAAATGTGTAACCATTTTGGGGTAGTTGTAACAAACAATGACGTCACTAAGAACTGTATAATTGTATTTTGTTGGGCATAAACTTGTGGAAGTTTATGATAGTTGTAATTGATTTTTATCAAACTTGGTTTTGTAAAACTTTGGATCTCCACCTTTTGGTATCAAATGAAATTTTTAACTTCAGTATTTCTGAGTTTTGGTTTTAGAGTCGACGTCCAGCTCGCGGTCTCGGGCCCGCGGGGTCCGGGGTCGCGATAGTTGGTATCAGAGCTATGGCAGTAGCTCTATGTATAAGTCTAGGTGGATTAGTATGACCTAGGTGGGTAGTAGTGTGCGGAGTGATTAACGGTTGATGTCTTATGCAGGTAATTGTTCTCAATGTCTGGAAGAAGAAACAGAGGAGGTACTAGTGGGGCACAGAATCATAATGATACAAGGGAAGAAGCACGTGCCATGTTTCAAGGCATGTTTGAGGCGGCCATGAAGGCCATACATGATCAAGGTCCGAGGGTAGAACAAGCACCACCCCGTTATGGATTGGAGCAATTTCTGAAGTTGAAACCGGTTGAATTCAATGGGGAGCCCGATGTAAGGAAGGCTGAGTTATGGATTGAGTCGATGGAGAAGGTTTATGATGTATTTGGGTGTTCGGATGAGGACAAGGTCCTGTTCGCGGCTTACAAGCTTGTGGGAGCCGCCGAGCATTGGTGGAAAGGTGTTAAAGCTACTTGGGATGATACTCGCACGGTGTATGCGTGGGAGTTGTTTGTGCGCAAATTCAAGGAGCATTTCATTCCGGTTGTTGATCAAAACCGAAAGGAGATCGAGCTACTCAACTTGGAGCAAGGTGTGTTGTCTATAGCACAATACTCGGCTAAGTTCATAGAATTAGCCCGGTATTGCGACTATTTGGTGAGGACCGAGGAACAAAAGGCTATGAGATTCATTCGGGGATTGAAGACCTCCATCCGTACTCAACTTATTGCTCAACGGATTGTGACATTCCAAGATGTGGTGGACCGAGCCTATCTTATAGAGCAAGATATTGGGGAACATAAGAGGAAGACCGAGGTGGCCAACCCGAGCAAGCAAGGAGCGCTGAGCAAGTCACAACCAAGGATCGATAACCGAGGTAACTTTGGGGGACAATCTCAGTTCCGAGAGAAACCGACCCCAAGGAACCCGGGTACCACTTCCGGGAACCAAGGGAGCCAAATTAGGAGGCTTTGTTCGTATTGTCAAAAGGAAGGTCATTCTGAAGACCGTTGTTGGAAGAAACAGGGAAGGTGTACCAATTGTGGTCAAATGGGTCATTTTGCAAGGGATTGTCCGAGGAATAGAATTCAACCATCGGGGGTAGGAGCTAGGGCTCCTCAGGGTCAGAAAAGGGATGCTACGGGAAAGCCCAAAGTCCAAGGGAAAGTGTTTGCAATGAATCAACAACAAGCCACAGATGATCCTACAGTTATTGGAGGTATTATTTCTATATCTAATGTGAGCGCACGAGCGTTAGTAGATCCAGGATCATCTCATTCATACATTTCTGTGCAATTTGCTTCCATGTTAAATGCTGCATTCGAGTCTTTACCGTACGTGCTAGAGGTGTCGACCCCTATAGGAGAATGCTTGATTTCTGATCGAGTCTTTCGTGCTTGTGATGTGGTTATTTGTGGTCGAGTCCTTTGTGCGGATTTGGTGGTTCTTCCTATCCAAGACTTTGATGTCATTTTGGGTATGGATTGGTTGAGCAAGTTTCATGCGTCCGTTGATTGCCGTAAGAAAATTGTTACTTTTTCTATTCCCGATGTGCCTAAATTTGTGTTTGAGGCTAGTCCTCTGAGTAGAAAGGTTCGCTTAATTTCTTTTATGAAAGCGAGAAAATTATTGCATAGTGGTTGTGAGGGGTATTTGGCTAGTGTTCTTGATACTAGGAAAGAATCCCCTAGTTTGGATAGTGTTCGGGTAGTTCGGGAATTTCCCGATGTTTTCTCTACCGAGTATGAGATGCCTCCCGATCGTGAGATTGAGTTTTGTATAGATCTTTTGCCGGGTACGGCTCCGATTTCGAAAGCACCTTATAGGTTAGCTCCCGCTGAGTTGAAGGAGTTAAAGGTTCAGTTGCAGGAGTTGCTTGATCGAGGGTTTATCCGCCCTAGTGTTTCCCCGTGGGGAGCACCGGTTTTATTTGTGCAGAAGAAAGATGGTTCCTTGAGATTGTGCATCGATTACAGAAAGTTGAATCAAGTTACGGTGAAGAATAAGTATCCTCTACCGCACATCGATGATTTATTTGATCAGCTTCAAGGGTCCGTTGTGTTTTCCAAGCTTGATTTGAGGAGTGGGTACCATCAGTTGAAGGTTCGATCGGAAGATATTCCGAAGACTGCCTTTCGCACTCGTTATGGTCATTATGAGTTCTTGGTTATGCCGTTTGGGTTGACTAACGCGCCGGCTGTGTTTATGGATTTGATGAACCGTGTTTTCCACCCTCATCTTGATTCTATCGTGGTAGTCTTCATCGACGACATTCTCGTCTATTCGAAGTCTCGAGAGGAGCACGAGCAGCACTTGAGGACAGTTTTATCCGTTCTTGCGAGGGAGAAATTTTTTGCGAAGTTTAGTAAATGCGAATTTTGGCTTGAGAAGGTGTCATTTCTGGGTCATGTGATTTCGAAAGATGGGATTTCTGTGGATCCGTCTAAGATAGAGGCAATAGTGGATTGGAAGAAACCCGAGTCAGTGACCGAGATTCGTAGCTTTCTTGGTTTAGCCGGGTATTACCGAAGATTTATTGAAGGGTTTTCGAGGATCGCTACTCCGATGACGCAGTTGACCCGGAAGAATGTTCCGTTTGTGTGGACCGAGAAATGTGACAAGAGTTTCGAGGAATTGAAGAAGAGGTTGACTACCGCTCCGATCTTGACCTTGCCTAATGGGAGTGATGGCCTAGTGATTTACAGTGATGCTTCGAAAGAGGGTTTGGGTTGTGTGTTGATGCAGAATGGGAAAGTGATTTCTTATGCTTCGAGGAAGTTGACCCCTAGTGAGCAGAATTACCCGACTCATGATATGGAGTTAGCGGCTATTGTTTTTGCGTTGCACAAATGGAAGCACTACCTTTATGGGGCGAAGTTCGAGATTTTTACCGATCACAAGAGTTTGAAGTACCTTTTCTCCCAGAAAGAGTTGAACAACCGACAGCGCCGATGGATGGAATTGTTGAAGGATTATGATTGTACGATTTCTTATCACCCGGGAAAGGCGAATGTGGTTGCCGATGCGATTAGTAGAAAATCTTATGTGGCTTCGATGATGGTCCGTGAATGGAAAATGCTTGAGGATGTTCGAGATTGGTCTCCTCGTGAATCGAGACATGGGGCTATTTTTGCGAATATTAGGGTGTCTCCGACCCTAATTCAAAGGATAAAGGAAGCTCAGAAAGAGGATCTCGAGTTGGTGAAAATAATGGGTAAATTGAAGGAAAAGAATTTCGAGGATTTTTCGTTGAGTTCGAGTGGAGTGTTGACTTTCCGTGGTCGTTTGTGTGTTCTGGATGTTGATGGAATTAAACAGAGAATTCTTGATGAGGGTCACAAATCGAGATATACTATTCATCCGGGTAGTACGAAGATGTATCAGGATTTGAAGCAACAATTTTGGTGGATTAATATGAAGAGGGAAATAGCTGAGTATGTTTCGAAGTGTCTAACGTGTCAGCAGGTCAAAGCCGAGCATCAGAGACCCGCGGGACTACTTCAGCCGTTAGAGATTCCCGAGTGGAAATGGGAGCATGTGACTATGGATTTCGTTACGGGACTGCCTCGTACCCGTAGGAAGTATGACAGTGTTTGGGTAATAGTGGATAGATTGACTAAGAGTGCCCATTTCTTGCCTATTGACATAAGATATTCGATGGAGAAGCTTGCGACCCTTTATATCGATGAGATCGTGAGATTGCATGGGGTTCCGGTTAGCATTGTGTCAGATCGAGACCCGAGGTTTACTTCTAGATTCTGGAAGGCGTTTCAGGAAGCTTTGGGTACAGATTTGCGTTTCAGTACAGCTTTTCATCCTCAGACCGATGGTCAATCCGAGAGGACTATTCAGATTCTCGAGGATATGTTGCGAGCTTGTTCGATAGACTTTTCCGATTCTTGGGATTCGCACCTACCGTTAGTGGAGTTCTCTTACAACAACAGTTATCAGGCTAGTATCGAGATGGCGCCGTTTGAGGCCTTGTATGGAAGAAAGTGTAGATCGCCTATTTGTTGGGATGAGGTCGGTGAAGCGAAGATTGTGGGTATTGATTTGCTTCGGGATTCGGTTGAGAAAGTCAAAGTTATCCGGGATAGATTGAAGACAGCCCAGAGTCGTCATAAGAGCTACGCAGATAACCGAAGGCGAGATCTTAGTTTTCAGACCGGTGATTTGGTATTCTTGAAGGTATCTCCAAAGGTGGGTATTCGTAGATTTGGGAAGAAAGGCAAGTTGGCTCCGAGATTTATAGGTCCGTTTGAGATTTTGGGAAAGGTTGGACTTCTAGCGTATCGTCTTGCGTTACCGCCATCTTTGGACCGATTGCACAACGTCTTTCACGTTTCTATGCTTCGGAAGTATGTTCATGATCCGTCTCACGTATTACCGAGGATACCGGAGGATATTGAGCCCGATATGACTTATGAGGAACGACTGGTTCGGATCTTAGATTCTAAAGTCCAAGAGTTGAGGAGCAAAAGCATTTCGTTGGTTAGAGTCCTTTGGAGAAATCATAATGTCGAGGAGTCGACTTGGGAGCTTCGTGACGAGATCGAGAGGAAATTTCCGTGGCTTTTTGTTTAAGGTGAGTCTCGTTAAAAATTCGGGTCGAATTTTCTTTAAGGGGGAGTGAATGTCACGACCCGAAAGTAACTAAATGATTTTTATTTAATTATTTGCTTATTTATTTATTTAAATTATTATTTATTTAAATATTATGTGTGCATTTTATGTTTCATAATAATTATACCTAGCATTTTAATTGGGTCATTTGGGTTAGTGTGGTATTGTTGGGTCTTAATTGTTAGTTGGGAGTGTAGTATTTGTGTGTAGTGTGAGAGAGGGGGCCTGAGTGTAAATGTTTGAAATAATTCCCCTACTCCCTCCCTACACCCCTTCTCCCTCATACACTCCATCTCCCTCACCCTCCTCCCTCACTCATTCTTCTTCCCAGCATACAACTCTCTCTCTCTCTCTCTAGCTTTGGTGAGTTTTTCTTTCTCTATCTTCTTTCTTCATTTTCTCCATCTTCCTCTCATTATTATTCATTTCTTAAAACGTGAACATTGTTTAGATCGTCGATAGGATCGCGTAGAATAAAAAAGATTTGAAATCCATCAACTTTGAGAAAATTCAAGTAAGTTACTTTTCCCCCATTTTGATGCTAAATTGTTCATATCATGTTTAGATAATGTTTGATGTGTTATATTTGAAGTTTGGTTGGGTTTTGAATTTATTGGGAATTTATTTTGGGTTTCGATAAAAAATGGTGAAATCTTGAATGTTGGGTTTGATTCTTGATTTTGATTGTTAAATGTTGTTGTTTGAGTCTTTTTAGACTTATTGGTTGTTTTGGTATATTAGTATGTGAGTTGGAAGGTTGGATTTTGGGTTGAATGTGTTTTGGGTTTGAAAATGGAAGAACCCATGTTGTTCTTCCCGATTTCTGGAAATTCAGAAGCTTGGGCGGCCGCACAAAATTTCCTGGGCGACCGCGCATCTTTCTGAAAGCTTTTGTTCTTGTTTTGAGGCTTTTTGGGCGACCGCACAACCAACTTTGGGCGGCCGCACAGTCCTCTGAAAGTTTACATTTTGTTAAATCGTGTGATTGAAGAATGCGTTGTGATCCAAATCTTGGGTGTCCTTCTAGTTGACCTTAGTGAACATTGTAGTACACCTTAGTGATAGAATTGGGTCCTTTGTGATCAAGGTTGTGTTTGAAATTCATTAATGGTTAATTGGGATTTTGAAGCACCTTTAATTGTGTGCTATTGGTTCATTTCACGTTCTTGGTGACTTATTGGTATGGTTCCCTACTTTGGAACTCTAAGTTGTTTAATTAAGCTAGTATTTATTACTTAGCATTTATTTGAAAGTCCAGCTGGTATTTGTGGTTGTGTCGGGCGATGTGAGATATTGTGATGGCACCGGCCAAGTCCATTATGGTGTCGACCATTGTTTTGCCCTTATTTTCCTCTTCCAGATAGGCATTGGTTGAGACGTTTGGAGCATGACTTTGTGGCATGGCTCCCGCCCTTTGTGGCACATTACTTTGTTATTGGTTCCGGTACCGGGGTTTCTCTTCGGCTTTTATGCTATTATGAAGATGCTGATTTGTTGATTATTGAAGCTGCGCAGCGATCCTTTATTTGGATGTTCCGGTTTGGAAAACCTTGGCTATATCCTTTGTTATGTGTTTATTTCCGCTGCTATCTGTTATGTGATAAATGCTATGTGCTATGTGATATTTATTATTGCTTATTGTATATTTCATCATAGCATGTCATGTAGTTGCATTAGTAACTTATTGAGATTTATCTCACCCCCTTTTCTTTTATCTTTGTTTTTCCTTAACCCCCCCCAGGTGCTAAGGATTAGTCTCGCTGATCACGAGAAAGAGGACGTCGAGTGTGGATCCATTCTTTTGGGGAAAGTTGATATAGGTTGGTTTACATTATGTAAATGTGTAACCATTTTGGGGTAGTTGTACCAAACAATGACGTCACTAAGAACTGTATAATTGTATTTTGTTGGGCATAAACTTGTGGAAGTTTATGATAGTTGTAATTGATTTTTATCAAACTTGGTTTTGTAAAACTTTGGATCTCCACCTTTTGGTATCAAATGAAATTTTTAACTTCAGTATTTCTGAGTTTTGGTTTTAGAGTCGACGTCCAGCTCGCGGTCTCGGGCCCGCGGGGTCCGGGGCCGCGACACATTTTTGAGTCCGAGAGTGTTTCCGATACCCTCACCCAAGAGGATATGGAAGCCATAGCCGAGCATGTGTTCCCTTTCTTTGTTAATGAAAAATTTGATCTTTCCGAGTACCCTGAGATTGCAAACATCATGAATGATGAATTAACTAATAATGAATCTAATGAACTAGTTAATAACGATTCAAATAATGAAGAAATAGACCACGAAAACACAACATACTTAAATGAACTTGCTCAACAGGTCCGTAGTCGTGGTGAAATTGGCCCAGGGGTTGACGAAGAATTGCATGTTGTTAATCTGGGTACCAACGAAGAGCCGAAAGAAACCAAGATCGGAAGCTTCTTCAAGGGGAAGAGAAAGACAGATTGACTGCACTGCTCAGAGAGTTAGTGGATGTATTTGCATGGTCATACAAAGACATGCCGGGTTTAGACAGAGAGGTCGCTGAGCACAGAATTCCGATCAGAGACGACGCTAAGAAGACAAAGCAGAAACTCGTAAAGATCAAGCCAGAATGGTCTTATAAGTCAAAGAAGAGATAGAGAAGCTTCTCAGTGTGGGCTTCATCAAAGTTATTGAATATCCAACATGGTTAGCCAATGTGGTCACAGTCCGAAAGGATAATGGTAAGGTCCGTGTATGTGTGGACTTCTGGGATTTGAACAAAGCTTCTCCAAAGGATGACTTCCCACTACCCAACATCGACATGCTAGTCGAATCCACTGCTGCCTATGAGGTCCGCTCATTTGTGGATGGTTTCGCTGGGTACAATCAGATTCTCATGGCCGAGGAGGATCAACACAATACTGCTTTCACAACACCGTGGGGCACCTTTTATTACACAGTTATGCCGTTTGGGTTAAGGAACCCTGGGGCTACTTATCAAAGGACCGTGACAGACTTGTTCTATGACATGATTCACAAAGGGATCGAGGTCTACGTGGACGACATGATCATCCATTCAAAAGGAACCGACGGTCAACACTTAGTCGACCTCCGCAAGTTCTTCGAACGGCTTCAACAACACAAGATGAGGCTCAACCCCGCAAAGTGCACTTTTGGGGTTATCCGAGGCAAAGTTCTTGTTTACATGGTCACTAAAAGGGGAATTGAAATAGACCCCTCAAATATTAAGGAAATCATTGACATGCCTCCTCCCAAGACACAGAAAGAAATCAAAAGTTTCATGGGTAGACTTCAGTACATCAGTCGATTTGTGCACCAGCTTACTTCCATGTGTGAGCCAATCTTCAAGCTACTCAAGAAGAATGTGTCTCTAGAATGGACCGACTCTTGCCAAGAAGCTTTCGACCAAGTGAAGCATTACTTGACATGCCCTCCAGTCTTGGTTCCACCTCACAAGGAGAAGCCTTTCTTGCTCTACCTCACAATGAACGATGAAGCCCTTGGGGCTATGCTAGCGCAAGAGCAACGAGACTCCATAAAGGAGAATGCCATTTATTTTTTCAGTCGCCGGTTTCAAGGAGGCAAAAAGAACTACTCTGTCTTAGAAGAGTCATGTGCAGCACTGGTTTGGGTTACTCAAAAGCTCAAACATTACATGGAAGCCTTTCCAATCAAGCTAGTAGCAAAAGTGGACCCGCTCCGCTACATCTTCGAGAAACCTTTCATGTCGACAAGGATAGGCAAGTGGTACTTCATGCTCTCTGGCTATGATATCACTTACGTCACACTCAAATCCATCAGGGGGAAAGTGTTCAGTGATCAGCTTGCTGAATTTCCGTGTGACGAAATGAAGGGGGAGGACTTACAGTTTCCCGACGAGCAATTGGTTTGCACTACAACCGAGGAAAATAAGTGGCAACTTTTTTTCGATGGTGCCGCCAATAAGCATGGTTATGGGATAGGATTGTTGCTTGTCGATCCAAAAGACATCTACACTCCAATTGCAATCCGTCTTGAATTCGAAGCTACCAACAACATTGCTGAGTATGAGTCATGTATAGCGGGGCTAGAAGCACACTAGAAAGAAATGTCACAGATCTAAAAGTATTTGGTGACTTCCTGCTCCTTATCAATTAGACATCGGGAAAATGGCGAATCCAAGACCCGACCCTCCAACAGTATGGTCAACACCTCGAGGAGTTATCCGAACAGTTCCAAGATGTCACGTTCAATTATTTGCCGAGGGACAAGAACCGCTTTGCCGATGCCTTAGCCACAATAGCCTCATTGGTTGAAATGCCCAAAGGAAAAATGGTGAAACCCTTCAAAATTTCAAGAAGGACCAGTCCAGCATACTGCATGAACATTGAAGTCAATGAAGTCCTAGACAACCCCCTGTGGTATACAGACATCATGAATTTTCTCAACAACGGCACCTTTCCCAAGAATAGCAATGGGAAATCTCGAATAGCATTACAAAATATAGCCGCCAGATATGTGTTGATCGAAAACCGAGTCTACAAAAGACACCATCAAGGGATCAATCTCTTGTGTGCAAATGAGTCCAAAGCTCAAGAAATCATGCACGAAGTCCACGAAGGCGAGTGTGGGCCCCACATGAATGGGATTATGTTAGCCAAGAAGATACTCCATATTGGCTATTATTGGACTACAATGGAACGAGACTGCATAGAAAAGGTCAAGAAATGTGCCAAGTGCCAATTCCACGCTAATCTACAACATGCTTTGCCATCACAACTGTACAACATGACCACATCGTGGCCATTCTCTTGTTGGGGCATAGATATCATCGGCAAAGTCTACCCTACGGGAAGCAACGGATAGTCATTTATTCTAGTGGCCGTGGATTACTTCACAAAGTGGGTCGAGGCACAAGCTTACCGAGTTCTCAATGCCAAGAAAGTGGCTGAATTCGTGAAAAACACCATCATGTGCCGGTACGGTATTCCTCAAGAGATCATCTTTGAACATAGCTCTCACTTCGAGAAAGAAATGGATGCACTTTTGGTTGACTACAAAATTACCAAACACAAGTCATCCCCGTACCGCCCCCAAGCCAATGGAGCGGTCAAAGCAGCAAACAAGACAATCGAGGTCATCATACGAAAAATGGCCTCAACAGGAAGGGATTGGCCCGAGAAATTACCACTAGCATTGTAGGGATACCGCACATCAATACGGTCAGCAATGGGAGAAACTTCGTACTTATTGGTTTATGGTTTTGAAGCCGTACTCCCAGTCGAACTCAAGGTTCCTTCTCTACGGGTCTTACTTGAGAACCAAGTCAACGAGGTTGATTGGATGCAAAGTCTATACGAGCAATTAGCCCTACTCGACGAAAAGAGGTTAAGAGCGTTCGAACGCACAAGGGCTTATCAACAAAGAATGGCAAGGGCTTTCAACAAAAAGGTGAAGCCTCGAAATATCAAAATGGGAGATTTGGTCCTAAGACAACATCCTCCCAATGCCATGAATCCCCTTGAGAAGTGGGGACCTCGATGGATCGGTCCTTACGTGGTCAAAAAGATACTAAGCGGCGGTGCAGTCCGACTCGCAGACTTGGATGGTGATCAATTGCCAAAGGAGGTCAACCTCGACAAGCTCAAGAAGTTCTACGCTTAACAAATAAAGACCGTTTTTAAAAAAAAACGCTCGCTAGGTTAAAAACCCGCAAGGGCGGCCTAGGCAAAAATTAGAGCAAGTGCAAAAAAGAAGCCCGCTAGATCGAAAACCCGAAAGGGCGGTCTAGGCAAAAAACAGGGTGCACAAAAAAATAGAAAATAAAAAATGGTCTTCATTTGTTTGAACTACGGAGACCTGAGCCTTTCTACGAGAGGAACGTAGGCAACCTTCGGGTGCGGTCTAAAACAATAATTTTTACCCAATCATGTCATAACAAAATGCAATTTTTATTCATCTCTCAAATCATTCTTACCATTACAACGGATATGTTGAGCAATAAAAGACATAAAAACATTAAATCCTAAACAAGTGGTCTATCTTAATTTCAATCTTGGGGTCCTAGGAAAAATATAATTTTCTCTTAGATTTCGAAGGGCCACCCGAACGGCTCTCAATCCTACTCTTCTTGGGAGGTCTAGGAACACTAAGGCGGACTGAAACCTTCTGAGCAGCGACGTGCCTCCGAGCATAAAAGTTATCCAAATGACTACTGAAGGGGTCAGCCAAAATATTGTGCGAATCAACCGCAGCCTCCCTATATCTCAAAGCACTGCTAGGCTCAAAGTCCTTTCCTAGCAACTCAGCACGAAGCATGTCAACCCAAGTGATGCCGCGGTAAAGGATGCCAAACAGATAATCCAGATAACTACCCCGGTGAATAGGGGCGGAAGCCCACCGATGGCGGTCATCTCCCCAAGCTGACTGAAGCTCCCTTGAAAAGTCCGGACCCATATATGGAACTGGATGGAACACCCCACTCCTCGGGAAAGGAATAATCTGTTGGCGACCGAATTGCCTCAAAACCCGCTTCGGATGGTAAAATGAAGAGTCTCTCAAGCCGGGTAAGACCACATGCTCGAAACCCAGAGTCCATTCCATGAAAGGACGGAGACCCCAAGGGGGAGGACACTACTCAATGTCAGCCGATACCCGGGATGCAAAGAACTTCTTCCAACCGCCTTCAGTCAAATCCCGGATCAACAGCTTTCTCCTGTGAACAGCAAAAGGAGACATATCACCCTCCGGAGAATAAATCCTAAAATGTTCCCGGAGCCATATGGTCAAAAGCAAGGGGCTTCCCCGACACATCTCACCAGTTCGATGCAACTCGTCAAGGCCATGCAGGGTCTCCCCCACTATAAGAGGGATTATACTAAATTATTGCTCCTTAGCCTGCAAGATAATCTCAGCCAACTGCGCATCCGCTGTCCCGAATGGTGTAACGAAAAGAACTTCACTAAAAAGATAAGCTGCCATGGTATTCCTTTTGAAAGACTGGACCGATATCTCCTCCGAATGCAAGCTGAAAAACATTCGCAACTCGGTTATATCTACCACGGTACCATGCAACATCTTCCTCACATCTCCAACAGGGAGGTTGAACACATCGTACCAAGAATCGATCACACCCCTATGTTATTTAGGGATGGCAATTTGGCCCGTCAATGGCATGCCAAGCATCGCACCAAAGTCATCAACAGTCGGCACCATTTCATTTTCCGAAAAATTAAAGGTATGACTATCACAATCCCAAAAGGCTGCAGCAGCCTTCAACAAATGCCAATCCGGCTTTAAAGTCTGAAGTGTGAAGAGAATTCGGAACCCAAAATCCTTCACAAAAGCTTTCTTAGGATGAGTCTTGAAAGAGTAAATAAAGGTTGACAAGTGCTTCTCATACTCACCAAAAGCCTTGGCATCAAGAACAAAAGAATTGGAAGCCATGAAAAATGTTGGTTACAAGCAAAATCAAGCAAGAAAGAATGTTCAAGAGTGGAAGAAAATAGCTGTTTCGAACAAAAGCTGATATTATAGCTGTTGGGGATCTTTTGGCCAGCAAATGTAAAGCCCCGGAATTCGCTCCCCAGAGGCCCGCGCCTCCCGCCACCCACATAAGCAGTGCGCGCGTCCCACAGTCACTAGCCGAGGTGTACTCCTCCCATTCCAGAAACGCCTCAATTGGCCCTTGCCAAAGAAAGCAATCACAGGGAAGCAGAGCTCAGACATTCCCAAGAACAGCGGGATCGAGACCACAACTCCGCCTTTGAATACACAGTTTTCCACACATTAATTTGGTCCGTCCCTAAGGCACATCTAAATTGATATTAGATAGAAACTTCCACTAAAAGTAGGTTGTGTCATTCTTTTTAAGTCAAGGTCAATCTCGACATTTTCCTATCTACAGGGAAAACCTCATCTTTTCGGTACGCAGTCAACTGTGCCCGCACCCCCACAAAAGTCATAAAGTCAATAGAAAGTGCAACTCCGAGCAGCACACGTCAGAGACAACTACAAATAGCAAGTCGGTCTATGGTAAACCGCTGAAATTACCACTTCTTAAGCAACATAACGGATTCACTAACGGATTCGTCAACAATTGTTCACTAACGGACTCATTCAAGGGATTCACCAACGGATTCATTCAAGGGATTCACCAACGGATTCACTAACGGATTCGTCAACAAGGGTTCACTAACGGACTCATTCAAGGGATTCACCAACGGATTCATTCAACGGATTCACTAACGGATTCGTCAACAAGGGTTCACTAACGGACTCATTCAAGGGATTCACCAATGGATTCATTCAACGGATTCACTAACAGATTCGTCAACAAGGGTTCACTAACGGAATCATTCAAGGGATTCACCAACGGATTCATTCAACGGATTCACTAACGGATTCGTCAACAAGGGTTCACTAACAGACTCATTCAAGGGATTCACCAACGGATTCATTCAACGGATTCACTAACGGATTCGTCAACAAGGGTTTACTAACGGACTCATTCAAGGGATTCACCAACGGATTCATTCAAGGGATTCACCAACAGATTCATTCAACGGATTCACTAACGGATTCGTCAACAAGGGTTTACTAACGGACTCATTCAAGGGATTCACCAATGGATTCATTCAACGGATTCACTAACGGATTCGTCAACAAGGGTTCACTAACGGACTCATTCAAGGGATTCACCAACGGATTCACTAAGGATTCGTCAATAAGGGTTCACTAACGGACTCATTCAAGGGATTCACCAACGGATTCATTCAACGGATTCACTAATGGATTCGTCAATAAGGGTTCACTAACAAACTCATTCAATGGATTCACCAACGGATTCATCAAACTGATTCACTAACGGATTCAACCGGCAGATTTACAAACGGATCATGCCACCTCCTCTATCAAGAAAAGCCGCTCACACAGGGAGCGCACCTCTATCTCTCGCAATTTCAAATTCCTGCTTTCATCGAGTCTTTGCTTTTTCTTAGTGATGTCCTCGACGAGTGTACTTTCTTTCGTCGATGCATTTTGCTTTGCAATCCACGTTGCTGAGGGGATATGTAGATACCCCACCTTGGACCGCTCACTCCGATTGCACGGTTGATCTTGTGTTTCTCCCTATTTTAAGTGTTTCTCATTAGTTTCTATCAAAAAGGCCATCTCTGAGTCGCGCGCCTCCGACCATAGGATCCAAACACGCGCGCCTTCCGCCCCCGAGGTAGGAAGCGCGCGCCTCTGGGCGTCAGTT
>JAOWBW010000387.1:0-62918 GCA_026119855.1 Campanula takesimana | reverse complement strand
AAAACTAGCGGGTAACCCGTGCTCTGCACAGAAACCAATACTATGTCTTAAAAATATTTTAACTATAGTTAACTAATATAGTAATCATCATTTTAACTAATACTATTAATAATAAAATTAATCTATATGATTACTATTATTATAATAATTATTATAATTAATTAATACTATTGATAGTAATAGTTAATATATATATATATTATGAGCAATGATTAGTCTATATAATAATAATTATTATATAATTATTATAATAAAATAATATTATTAATAGTAATAGTTAATTGATATAGTAAACTATTATGATTAATTAATATTAAAAATTAATAATCTAACTTATATATAACTATTATAATTAACTAATACTAATAATAGTAATAGTTAATGTATGTAGTCTATTATAGTTAACCATACTATTAATAGTAAAAAATAACTTATAAAGAACTATTATGGTTAACTAATACTATTAATAGTAATAATTAACTATTAGTAACTATTATAGTTAACTAATACTATTAATATAATAGTTAGCTAATATAGTAACTATTATAGTTAACTAATATTATTAATAGTAATATTTAACTTGTATTGTAACTAATATTGTTAACTAATACTATTAATAGTAATAGTTAACTAATATAGTTAACTATAATAGTAACTATTATAGTTAACTAATACTATTAATAGTAATATTTAACTTGTATTGTAACTAATACTAGTACTCCAACCCGTGCCGATGGCACGGCGACAGTACACAAAAGTGGAAAAGACTCTTCAATTTCATTGTCGTACCTCTATCGACAATTATTCATAGCACACAAACAACTAAACAAACAATATGTGTCTATATTTATTCTAAGAGAATTGAATATAAAATAAGAACGTCTGTGTTGAGGGGAAATTTTCACACCTCAATTATTTGAAGAAAATAAATAACAAACTATGAAAATCATAAGAAATAAACTAACATATTTTTATTAAAGTAAAAAATTAATCCTCTGTCTCTGTTTTCACAACAACTACTGTGGGAAGCTTCATCTGCAACCCTTTTGGCATAATCACGATAAGCCCTATCTGCCAACTCCCCCTGCACATGTAAATCCAAAATAATAAAATGCATTTACTTAACTATACTTGATGCATTTGATTCAACTATAAAAAAAAAAAAAAAAAACATACCAATTCATTAAGAAAAACTGGATCACTCCAAATATCATCATCTACATCATGAGGTGGAGTCACTTGTAAACCTGTGGGCAACTATTGGAAAATGCTAAGTTAGACTTTTTAGTATAAACGGATAATAATATGAAATATGTTAACTTTAGAAATAAGATTATAGGAATCATACCTATTATATAAGAAGTGTTATAAAAGAAACTTCAGGATAAACAATATTTGTTGTTGATGAGTCATCTTCAGATGGCAAGAGAACTATTATCCTATTGAATGTGTACTCTAGATAACGCGACATATAGTTGGCCATGAGTAAACACCGGTGTCCGAAGATCAATTCCTACGAATTTAACTGATTGACCTTGTGATTTATTAATAGTCATCGCAAAGCATAACCTAACTGGAAATTGTCGTCTTGTAATAGGAATAGTAAGTTCATTGCGCAGAAGGGTAAGGGAAATTCTCGGTATAAATACCAATTCCCTGCTTTATCTCCAGTCAAAATTTCAGCTTCATAATACGATTGCCACATCGAACTACCCGTAATCTTGTCCCATTGCAAAAACCATCTCGTGGCGCTAGATTCCTCATCAAATAATTGGGCACACCAACTTTCAATTGTAAATTTGAAGGGGGAAGACCAGCAGGATTCAATGAGTTTAAATATTCTATCGGGTATCGATTTGCCATTATCGTATCGCTTGCATCATCATCCACACTTATCTGCTGATAGATAACTTATAATTTCACTGGGGAATATCTTCAATGCTTCAGAATTTATAAAATTGACATCATCATTACGTGGGGATAGAATAGTGCGTTGAGTTAGAAACCGAGAAGTTGAAGTTCCCACTCTATGCAATTCTGGATACACTTCTCCTATTAGTTGAATTACGTCGTTACACTTGCGAATTGTAGATGGTAGGTCTATTGATTCATTTGGATTGGTTCCCACCTGTAGTTGAAATTTATTTTGACATTAATTATAATACTTATGACTGAAAGATTCATTTTAAATATATAAATATTACCTCATTCAAATAAGTTGCAAATTGAACATTTGCAGAATCATTTCGATCTAACCGCATGTTCTCTGATAGAGTCAAGAGACGTGTATATTTTCCCACAGGATGATTTTTGAAGAGTTGACCTCACATTTGCTCACGATATCCTTTAGGTACAACGGGTAAAGTTTACGAAAATCACCACCAAGCACCACAGTAATTCCACCAAAAGGGCTATTTTATCACGAACATCTCGAAGGCTACGATCAACAGCCCTCAACGCAATAGCGATGCTGCATAGGAACTTCATCCATATTATTAATTTTGCCTCTCTAAAAAGTTGGGCATGAATTGATTGTTTCGTGAATGAACATATCGTATCTTCCAACACATTCAATGGGAGACAAAATGTAGAATGTGCAGTTCTTCCGCCTACCAATAATAACGATGCAATTCCAGATGATGCAACACAAATCACGATATTACCAAGCGATCGACACACTCCTGCAATTGTGTTGTACAAAAAGGTTTTGCCCCGTCCCTGCAACCCCCATTTAAGAAGAAGATCCTCCTTGATTTTGACTCACCGAAGACATCACAACTTCAAAAGAGTGTAATTGGTCGTTATTCAAACTACCAATATTATCTTGTGCACTCGTAGTGCGATGATCGTAGCGAAGTTGTCTATGTTCCCATAATAGCCTGTTGTTGCCCATCATTTGTGTCCAATTCTGAAGTGGAAGGGGCATTGGTGAAAATCTTGTAAACTTTTCCTGATTCTTGCAATATTCATTTAAGAGATGCAAACCATAATCTGCTATTTGATTCTCACTTGGATTTGGAATTCCAAAGTCTGTGCGCAGTTTGTGTGGAAGATCATCACATATATTCATTGCAACACTTATTCCACAATCATCGGGCTTTGACGGGGAACATTGTGTTAATAAGCGCAATAATCGTCTCAATTGGTATCCCAGTCTTCATCACCGATGCTCCTCCAAACATTGCATCCATTCTTCATCATCTTCAAGAAGACCCGAGCAACACATGCCTCTTTGAACAAATTATAATGAACACCATTGTATGTTCGTAAATTTTCCCAAGATGTTGGCCCTTTCACAGTAATTAATAAGAGCCGAAGGTAAAACCTTTCGCCGCTTGAGGGCTAGCAAAATATATTCTTCCAATTGCCTTGTTTTCATGATTCGGATGTCTTCGTTTCCAATAAGTTCCCTGCCATGTGTAATAGAGTGGCATTTGTTGATAAGTTAAGTTTCGAGCCCTTACGTCTGAAGCACAACACCTAAAAAAGCCATTAATTTTGTAACTTTCCCCCTCCGCTTGCTGACGAATCTCATCTCGTGAAAGTCTTGAATCATACGACACATTATGCTCTCCAGGTAGATGGAGATCTAATCGAACAACATTAGGGACTTCGGCATGTAAAATGTGGCCAAACAACCTCCATGCAGCTTCTGGCGGACCAACGTACCTCGCATCAAGATATTGTTTGATCTCATCATCAGTCCCTATAACCATTGTTGTACGGTCATGGCCTTTGTATATGTATTTATTAATGTACTTTACACATGTCACTCCAGCACATACCTCCACATTAATATGACAATCAAACATCTCTGTGAGATAAGGATTATAAGGTACAACGTCTCGATTGTCGACCTCTTTCCCTCGCACTGTCAATACAACTCCATTATCGCGGCGAAGATATATTGGATATCCATCATTATCGATAGAAGTTGTTTCAGCCCATGGCTTTGGGTAATGTTTCTTACAAAAACCATTCTCCATACATTGTGCGCTTGAGTTTCTTGTGCCACATGGTCCATGTATCATACATCTCTTAACTGTGTCAAAAAGAGCGGGATTGCTCTCTGGATCTGGCAACTCAGCGCATACGACTCGATCAACTTGTTCTGGTGTTTTGATCTTATCTCCGTCTGCGAGGAAAAACAGAGCATGCATATGAGGCAATCCTCTTTTTTGAAACTCGATAGTGAAAACATACGCTTCTATTTTTCCAAACACCTCTCATTTTTTACTATTTTCATCAAATGTTTCTCTTTAATTCAAAACTCGAGCAACCAATCTGGACGATCAGCTGGTGTTTGGTTAGGGAGGAGAGCATCTCTAATTTCTGGCCATGTTGGGTTGGCAGTCATGGTTAAAAAAATGTCTGGATGCTTGTATGCACGTGTAATGGCCATAGAATCCTGGAAAATTTCATACATTTGCCTAGGTCCGCCGACGAATGAAGATGGGAGGATATATTTCTTTCCAGTTTGATCAGGATTTGGACCTTGCTCATCAAAGATTTCTTGGAGATCTCTATATCGATCAAAACGAATAAACAACTCTTGATTTTCTCTAATATAAGAAAGACGGTTTTGCTCTGTTGCGGCCCAAGCATCTACTAAAAACTCTTGAAATAGATTTCGCGCTCTCAAAATTGTTGAATACTCCGTTGGTCGTTCGAATAAGCGATAACTATAGTAATCCATCATCGTTAGACGATTTCTCGTTTAGTACTCGGAGCGTTGCTAACCACATCCCAGAGAGTCATTGATGGTTCCCATCCTAGCTCGCCAAAAGGAAACAATAACACATAATGTAGTGGTGCGTATGCCGGATGACATTCATTTATCCTCGTCAATCCTTGGGTTGCTCTGTGATGCAGAACAATATCCCTGGATCTCCTTACCTCTGTACCATCACCGGACAAAATCACTGCAATCTCAGCTACAATTGGTGCATTATACCTTCGTTGATCTCTTCTTGAATCATAGCGTAAACACGCGCGCAAATTTTGGTCTACGTGATCTTGACTTTGTTGTTCTAAAACTTCGTGAGCTTGACGAAAGAGACCAACAAATGGATTGTTCTCTAACAAACATTCTTGGATGCTTCGAAGGAGTTCTCGATCTAATGTTGGATTATGACGTTGACGATTATCCAAAGCTGTCATGGATCGTATATGTAAAGCTGAGCATATATTGGATTCTCTATCCGGTTGTGGTAATAATGCACCCGTTCGATGTCGCAACTCACCGTGTATAGTGAAGCTATAAGGACCCTACCAATGAGGACCTACGATCTATTGAACATCCAAGACTGTAAAAGCATTTGCAGAATTATATTGTCGAATATGTTGAAAGAACGACCTCGAACGGTCATCATTACCATCGTATAATGACCTAAAAAGAGTGGGAGGATCACAAACTGCGGGAAGCCTAATTTGCCTTCCAAGCAACATTTTCCGAATTGGGGTCTATTTGGAGACGAATGCACCAATTTCTCATCAATCCAATGCAAGGCATTACAGTGTTCACATATGATGTTCATTGCACCGAGCGAATGTCGATATTGAGTGAAAATTTGTTCACTATCTAGAGGTGACCTACATTTGGAAATCAGAATTATTAATTTTACTAAAGAAAAAGTTTATTTAAATTAACTATGAGTAAAAGTTAAGTAAGTTACAGTATAGTTGCATTATGTTCAGCACGCAATCGCCTTCTTCTTTGTCCCATTGCGCGTCGCGAATTTCCCCGGCCAATGTTAATAGTATTTCGGGTGGGTATGTAATTTCGAGAAGATGAACTCTCTCCTACCTCCATATTTAAAGATGGTATAATCCTTTGTCCCATAACGCGTCTCGAATGCTCCGGGCCAAGTTTATAGTATTTCGGGTGGGTATGTAATTCCGAGAAGATGAACTCTCTCCTAACTCCATATTTACAGATGGTATAATCCTTTGTCTAGTTGTTGATCGAATTAGTTCCTCGGGTAATTCTAGATCGGCGTCCTACATCAATTTAGTTTATATGATAAATATATATATATATATACTATAATTATAATAATAGTAGAAACATACTTATAACTTATAACCAATATAGTTATATGCAGGATGACAATATATGAATATACTCGTATACCTCATAGTAGAATTATAATCATAGTAGAAACATACTTATAACTTATGACCAATATAGTTAGATTCAAGATGACAATATATGAAAGATGCTACAGATCATGGACATGCATGAAATAAAACCAAAGTATATTTTGTAACTAATTGCATCTAACTATATTTGTATTGACAATGTGGAAACATAGGCATGAAAAGACGGTAGTGAAGAATACCTCTTGTGATGTCGCAGTTTCTTTTCCTTTCTCAGAAGGTTGTTGGGACATTTTGTTGAACTGACAAAACTGTAAAATAGCATAAACATCATAAATAGTAACTTCAATAGAGTAGTAATAATAAATTTTGGGATGTGAAACACGCAGGCATTGATGTAATGGGGTATATGAAAAAGTATGAGTGGAGTTGAAAAGAAATACTCCCTCCGTCCCGAAATGAAACCAACAGTGAAGTTGAAAAAAAGTTGGACTCTAAACTACTATGTCCGTCCCCAAAAAAAAACTACCACTTGAAAGTCACAATCAGAATTAAAAAAAAAAAATCAATCTCTTTAAGTAATTCACCAATGCACTACTGAGTTAATTACCTATACAACTGCGTGGAAAACCATGTAAAGCAGTCCGTTCCACAAAAAAATTAAAATTGCAAGCAGTCCCAAAAAAAAAAAAAAAAAATGCAAAAAGAGGGTCAATGAGAAGGGGTTCCAATCAAAGTTTTTGTTAAAACAAGCAGCGCTACTACTTTCTCTGTCTCAAGCTACTACTTTCTCTGTCTCAAGATAACAACCACTATTTTCCTTCCTCAAAAGCTAACACCCAAGTTGAAAATAAAACCAACCACTACTTTCTCCGTCCCAAAATTAGTACATGTAGTAGGAATGTAAACTACTATGTCCGTCCCAACAAAAAAAAAAATTTTGCAAGCAACAGGCATTCTACCCAGTTAACTTTGAAGTAGAGTCTGGAGGTTAATTTTTGGAACATAGAGAGCATATGCAGGCCAAGGGTCTTGACCACATCATTCACAAGGTAAATTTAATGGGAAAAAGTGAAAAACAATTGCAAGCAGTCCGTCCCCAAAAAAACTACCACTTGAAAGTCACAATCAGCATTAAAAAAAAAAAAAAAAATCAATCTATTTAAGTAATTCACCAATGCACTACTGAGTTAATTACCTATTTGAAGCTTCATAAAAGCACACATGGATACACATCACACACAACACACACACCCCCAGTAACTCTATACCACTACAGAAGTCCCTTAGTTTCATCCAACACAACCAAGACAGGCCTCAAGCAAACCAAACTCTATACTTGAACACTCCCTCAATTTCATCTGTTGTGAATCTTATTCAATACAACTGCGTGGAAAACCATTGCAATAAGTAGAACCCCCCACCCCTAGCTTCTTTCAAGTTGAAGAGTTCGGGTTTCCTAGTTGAGCAGGAACCTTAATACTAATTCAGTACCCAGAATTACCAAACTTATGCATGCTACTTATTGGAAGTACCATGCATTTGATTGTTTTTTTCCCACTTATGAGAAGTATTTCAATCGGTTCTGCTATGATTTTACTGTTTTGTAAAGCATCTCACTGCTGATAGAAGGTCTCTTGTTTGATTTAGGTTATCAAAGTTTTTCCTTCATATTATTAATATATGATTTTTTGCCATTAGTATTGACATTTTCTGTTCATACAGCTTGTGCTATTCCAGATATTGCTGTTCTGTGATGCTTGAGCTTTGACCTTCAAGCTCCGATCTGCTTGAGATGGTCTTCCAAAATGAAACTGCAGAGGGCTCCCATGGGTTTTCCAATATTCTTGCTGGTGAAACGTGCCAAGACTATTTTATTTTTCATGGTGAAACTTTTCTAGGCAATGGGTTTCGGGCCTTCTTGTATTTCACCGCACTTGCCTACTGTTTCATTGGACTATCAGCTATAACAGCTCGTTTTTTCAAGTCTATGGAAAATGTTGTCAAGCAAACTAATATGGTGGTAGAGATAGATCCTTTAACAAATACTGAAACTGTAAGACACGAAAGGTGTCGAATTACACAATAGCAACTATTGTTGTGAATCTTATTCAATACAACTGCCCTTTCAACAACTCCCCAACTCATTTTTTCAACAACCTTTTCAATACCCCAAATTGCCCAAAACATCATCCTCTCAACAAAACCTTTTATCAACATAGTTCCTCAAACTCTCGCAAATAGAAAAGAATGAGGGAAACTAAAAAAATTAAAAAATTGCAAGCAGTCCGTCCCAAAAAAAAAAAATTAAAAATTGCAAGGTACTACTTTTTCTTTCTCAAAATAACACCCATCAAATTCATAAAATCAGAAACTCCATCAAATAGAAAAGAATGAGGGAAACTAAAAAAAAACTGAAATAATCTTACCTTGGGTATGAAGTCGATTCTCTTCTCAAACCTTGGGATGGGTATGAAGTCGATTCTCTTCTCAAACCTTGGGATTGTAAGCTTCTAAATCCTGACGAAAGTGATGGAATGGAGGTTTATTTAAAGCGGATTATAAGGAAATTTCGAGTAGGAATCGGTCTATCAGAAGCACATCCCGAGCAGGAAAGGAATTCGGAGCATAAACTGAATTCCCAGCAGGAATCGGTCGCCATATCGATTGAGCGGCAAAGGATTTTAGGGAGTTGTTAGACGGAGACGGAGAGGAAAAAGATTTGAGGGAGGGAACGGTTTTTTGGTCAGCGGCGGCGTTGAGTGGGAGGGGCGTCGAGGGTAAGTTAGGGTTTTGGAGGAAGTAATATGAGCCGTTGGATTGAATTGCCATATTAAATCCTGACCTCTTTTTATAACAGTTATTCCTTCCTTCTATTGTATAAGAGATTGTTAACTAATACTATTAATAGTAATAGTTAACTAATATAGTTAACTATAATAGTAACTATTACTAATAAGAGTAATAGTTAACTATAATGGTTAACTATTATAGTTAACTATTACTAATAATAATAATAGTTACTATAATAGTTAACTATTATAGTTACCCTTTTTAGTAACTATTATTAGTAGCTAATAGTATTAGCTAATGAAAAGAAAATGAAAAGTCACTTATTTATTAGTATGTTGTTGATGTGGCTTCTCCAAATGCAAGCTTTCTCCATTGTTTGTCCACATGTCAATACCATAGCTCTTTTGGCCAACTTTAAATATATATATATATATATAATATATATATATATATATATATATTTCCAAATAATAGTAATTTTTTTCTATCTAACCTATTATTAGTATAAATAATAAAATTGAAGATTAATGCATCTGTGGAGCAATCTTTCAGCTTTTATTCTGCCAGAGAAGGCCGCCTTCCCTTGCATTTAAAAGCAAGAGGCTTCTTCCGCACAAGTTTCAACTCTAAATAAAATAACTACTAGGAATGATATTTAAAACGATAAACTGCTATGTGCACTTATAGTTTAGTTTCTAGTGTTTCTTAAACTTTGTCCATTGAGAAATAGAACTGAGTAACATGTGTGGATTTGCTTAAGTTACCTTTCAAATTCCTTTCTTTAACATTATGTTTTTGCCCAGATCACAAGAGTCTATAAGGAAAAGGACCATACAGAATTTGAATATTATGTAAGTTATCCTCCTTCCTATTTTATCATTGTCTGTAGTTAAAAGTTTCTGTCAGAACTTATGTAAGGTTCTGTTCAGCTGCTCCCTATGAACACAGAAAGTGATTGTAGTTGCAATTCCATGATTGAAATAATAGTGAAAAGTAATCATTGGCTACACTTCTAATTTCAGGTTGGCCCCTTACCAATTGATGATAGCATTGGTAAAGAGATTATTAGAAATTTCTTGCTCCCTTCTATTGCACAGGGTCTGGCTAAATATGTCGAGTGGAGCGCTAGTATGATGGAATTAAGAAGCAAGGCGGAAGCTTAAATCAGCTGAACTTCAGGCAAAGAAGGCTCGCTTGAGGTTTTGGACAACTATGTACCACCGGCCACAAATTCAAAGGCAGTTCATGATCAAAATTTCACTGGAAAAGTTGGTTACTTCTCCATGTGAGCCAATTTGCAATTGGTCTGGTTTTCAATTTGCTTGCTTAAATTGAGTTTTTATTTTCTTGTGAACAATCAACAGGTTTTTTCTAAGTTTGGAACTGTGTCATTCGTTTTCTTGCAGGAAAGAATAGCAACACCTCATTTGAAGCACAACTATGATACGGTGTGCAAAATGAAGATTTTTCAGGTTAATTGGACAGTATACTTGTATAACTGATTTCTTAAGGAGAAGATGGCAGGGATGTAGTAGAAGATTGGTATTACAACAAATTTTAGTTCTAACTATTGTTGATTGTAAGATTAACTGTATTATGGATGACCGAGAACAAAGATCTAACTCTTGTTAGTTTATAACTATTGTGGATGATTGTAAGAATTATTGTTGGTGTATGTAATGAAAGGTTGATTGTTATTGTTGAATGAAATATTTGTTAGTTAATATTAATTTTTATTTATTCAATTTCATGGTTATAATTTTTATAAAAATAGGTGCAACAGGGACAAAAAATGAATATATATATATATATATATATATAGCCTTAGATAGCGCTTTTTATGCGCTATCGAAGTTAGCTTGCATTTTTTTAAAAAAACACTTAGATAGCGCATAAAAAGCGCTATATAAGTTGAATTCTGAAAAACGCTATGTTAGATCCTTCGCTTAGATAGCGCATAAAAAGCGCTATGTTAGCTTGCATAGCGGTCGCTTACATAGCGCTTTTATGCGCTATCTAAGGCCTAAAAAAAACGATGTGCAAGCCTAAATCTGTACTAGTGAATACTAACTATAATTACGTGTAACCCAAACAATATTTAAATGTAATTATCATTTATACTGAAATGTAATAGTGCTTTTGCAAAAATGTAAAATATTGTGTATTTTGATTTAATTTTTTGAAAAAGTAACATTTGAAAAGTAACAACTCATATACAAGAATGTAATCGTTTGTACATGTAAATGTAACACTTTATAAAAGAAATTATAACATATTTCTATAGATAATATAATACTTTTACATCTAATACTAATCAAGTGTTTTTAGCTCTAAAAATATAAATGGTTGAATTATTACTTTTTCTATACATATGTGTTACAATTATGTATAAACACTGTTACATATGAGTAACACGTTCGTTACATTTTAGTTGTAATAAGTATTACTTTTGGCAAACGAAGAAAACATAGAAAAATCACTGTTACTTTTCTGTATATATATATTATTTTTATGTATACAAACTGTTAATTTATATGTATACAGTCATTACATTAAATTATAGTAACTACTCCCTCCGTCCCAGAGTAAGAGTCCTATTTTCCTTTTTAGTCCGTCCCAGAGTAAGAGTCCTATTCCTAAAATGGAAAATTTTGAATAGTATCTTTTATACATATGCCATTATAAAGTTGATATATTTACAGAAAAACCTCTCCTTGTGTTTCTTGGCCTATAGGAGTAGAATGCAATTTTACACTCTTTCTCTCTCTCTTGATTTCTACCCACTTGCAATTGTTTATTCATCTTTAAGCACTTTTCTTAATAAGCGTGAGATTTGGGGGTATGACTCTTACTCTAGGACGGAGGGAGTATTACTTTTGACAAACCGAAAAAAAAACCAAAAAAATAATATAAAAATTAAAAAAAAAACAAAAAAAATGGCCTATGAGAGGCTGCCACGTGGCAGGGTCGCCCCCTGGGTCATGGTGCTGGTTCAATGGGTAGGGTCATGGGTAAAAAATGACCCGTCTCTATCATGAGACGGGTCATAGTGTTCTCACCTAAGTTTTTGTGTAATTGTGTTACATTATTAATGAAATCATTACTCGATTACTCATACCAACTAAACACCTTTTGACTCTATGTGGCTCTTGGAAGCTAATAATCGATTAGTCTTTATTTTGTGTCTAATATAAAGAATCTAAATGCTAAGGGGCATCTATAATTATTTATGTTCAACCGGCCTTTACCTTTCAAGGTGACAATGCTAATCCATAACTTTACTCTTAGCCGCGTCTCTAGAAGCTATCTAAATTCCAAGTACCATAGTCAAGACTCAAGAGTAAACATGCCTCTTCTTCACTGAGTGTATTTTAATTATGTAGTATAATATTGTTACTATACTTTTAATTGTAAATCTGATATTTATTTTTTCTTCAGCAGGTAAATCTGATATTTTTTAAAATATAAGAACCTTAATTTTTTCTAATATTACAAACCTGATTTTTCCATTAATTTACTTTTTCTTTTTTCATAAAAAATCTAATTAATTTATGCTAAAAATATTAAAATAAATATATCAGAAGTGGTATAGTTTTTTTTTTTTTTTCCATTTCTTTCAGTTTTGTAAAAATATTATCAAGTTCTCTATCAAAAACAAAATTCTCCGATTTTAACCGATGTAATAATATATCGGGTGGAGTCAGTTTATAAAATATTTGTTTTACACTAAGAAATATGTAAAATCTATTTGAAATTAAGAAATTTTCTTTTACATTAATAAATGATAATACGTTTTACACTACAATAAATGTAAAAAGTTTTTCTCAAAATTTTCGCCACCGGGGGAAATGCGGTAACTAAAAGGCAGAGGAAATGAAGGAGGGGGCGAGTTTTCCATAGTGAAAGTAAAATAAAAACACGCGTCACAACATTATTGGTAGTAATGTCTTAACCTGCCAGTAGTTCAAACCACTTGATCCAATCCAGTTCACGTCCAGCATATAGCCAAGTCAGCACCTTTACTTATCCAACGGTCAAAAATGAATCCCCAACTGTTTATCCAATTTTAACAGTTTTTTTACGTTAAAGAAGAGCTTATCCACTTACAAACCTAACACTCCTCACTTTCCCAATTAGTGCGTGTACCCCACTCTCCCAATCCACGTCCCAGATCCCCTCCACCGTTCGTAACTCCCACGTGTTCCATTTCGACGGCTCCCACACGTCACCCCCTCTCTTTCCCTCTAATTACTTGTTCTTCTCTCTCTCTCTCTCCTTTTTTTTAAGCTTTTTTATTTCTCTCTCAGGCGCCGATCGAATGTGAAAAAAAACTCCGGTTCGTTTGAATGAAACCCTAACCGATTATCAATTGCATTTTCTGTAAATATATGATTATGATTATGTAGATTGTGATCGGGGAAAAATGGATGAATTTGTGATGAATATCGTTGAATTTGTGAACAAGCCTGCCGTGATTGAAACATTCGTCGACATTTTGTTATGTTTAGTTCCGATTTGGGTTGCTGTAATGATCGGCCTCATGATTGGTTGGTCATGGAGGCCGCGTTGGACTGGCTTGATTTGCTTAGGTCTCCGGTCTAAACTCCGGTTTGCCTGGACTGCACCGCCGGGGTTTGGGGCTCGCCGGCTTTGGCTTGCGTTTACTGCTCTCTCTGCGTTTTCTGTTTGTCGAAAGTTGTGGTTTGATTTCCGTGGTAGGAAGCGTAAGGATTCGGTTGTTGGTGGTGCTGCTGTTAATGATGCTCCGGCCACCTCCTGTTTGGATTCCGGGTCGGTCCGTGTGTCGGGTTCAGCTGGGGAAGAAAGTGCTGTCGAGATCAAGTGAGTTTTCGTTGATTGTTTTCTTTTTCTCTTTCTGAGGATAATTTAGCTACTTTTCTGTATAATCCGGGTATAGTTTACCCAGATTATATGGAAAAAAAAAGGGCTTTGTTGGTGTTATTTGTTGTTTTGTCTTATTTTGACGATTTCGTTTGATTGCAAATTAGTTTTTGTTTTTTTTTTTAATCTGTAACTTATTTCGAAATTTGTTGGATGCTTACATCATGAGGATTTTATTTGCTTCATAAGTTGCATTTGCCATTGCGAGAAATGACGAAAAACTTGATAACAGTTTTTGTATAAGTTCTTGGGTAAGATGGCTAATGGTCTCAAAACATGCTCTTCGGTGGCGAAGCCAGAAATTTAATGGAATGGTGTCAAAATATGATATAGTGGTATTTTTCTTAAAGGGGGTAAAAAAAAAAAAAAAATCCATTTTTAATGGTAAAACTGACATTTTCCTAAAATTTTAAGGGATATAAAAGACATAACTTCAAAATCAAGGGGGTCGGATGACCCCCCATTTGCTTGGGGGGCTTCGCCACTGATGCTCTTCACCGGGTTGTAAAATGTTGGTTTTAAGGTCGTTAATGATTGGTATAATGCGGTTCACTCGATGTTATGACTAAGAATCTTAGAGGTACTATCTGCTTGTTGCATGCATATGCCATTTTCCAGACATACAGTCTTTAGAAATATACGAGAAAAATGCAATAAAAAACTTATGGTTACATAGCATATTGCCATGTGTTGCATTCGCAAGAAGCTTGATATGGTTGTCCTAAATATCTTCAAACTTCACGTACAATGTGAATTTCCATCTCCTTGATTTTTACAAAAGTAATTTCTACAACAGTACGCTAGTTGGGGATTCTCTAATTCTTTTTGGAACTCCCATGTCTTAGTTAGGTGGTATTGCAAATAAACCGAAATGGGAGGATTTTTTTTTTTTTTTTTTTTTTTTTTTGTGGTTTTCAATAATTTCTGATTTTGGAGAATCAGATTTGAGGATTATGAATTTGACGAAGATCCATGGAGGTGGTCGAAGTAGCCATAATAAGCGCTCTTCCCTCCGTCAATTTTCTCGTGCAATGAAATTGATTTATTCGTTATCTTACATGTATTCTCCCCTTCGTTGGGAGCCTTTGTCTTTTCCCCTTCGTTGGGAGCCTTTGTCTTCTCTCCTTCGTTGGGAGCCTTTTTATTCTCCCCTTCGTCGGGCGTCTTTGACTTCTCTCCATCTTGTTGAGAGCCTTTATTTGATGTTCGGATTTCTCTTGGTAACAATGCTTTGGATGCTTGGTTGGATATTTATTGTCGACCCAAATGCTTCACTTTGTCGTGTTTTCAACGCCAAATATTATCCGTGTGGGTATTTTTTGAATGCCACTATTAGGCCGTCTCCAAGTTATGCTTGGAAAAGCATTTGTGCATCTCCGGTCATTGTTTGTAAGAGCGTTCAACGGGGATTTGATTCAAGGTTGGGATTTTTTATTCTAGAAGAGTTGGACTTTCTAATGAAAGCGGACATATTTTCTATGATTGTACGTATTGATCGAAATCCTCAACTTTTGGATGAGCCTCAGAATGTTGTGGAGTGCCATCTTGTTGTAATTACTTGATGAAAGTTCGTGTTGTTTGCTTCAAAAAAAAAAAAAAAAAAAAAAAACTTTGTTTGCTACTCATGAACTCTATTACCTTTTAATTTGAAAGTAGATTTATACCTCATTTGCTTTTTCAGCTTTTCCTTTCTTTTCTATGGAAGAATTCGTATGCTTTTTCCGTGCATTACCTGCATAATTAGTTCAAGCTAGGCCAAAAAGTCATCATACACGTCGCTTAGGAGAAGGCGTTGATATTGTCATAGAGAATATTAATTTACTCTTGCTTTCTTGCAGTTGTAGCAGTGTAACCTCAGGAGAAGGCCTTGGTATTGTCACAGAGAATGATCTAGACCACTTGTTACATCTTCTAGATCGGAAGGATGGTGATGCAGGTTGGCTAAGTATGATGGAACGATCCACATCAAACATGGCCTGCCAAGCGTGGCGCTATGAGCCTGAGGTAAAAATTATTCACCTTAATTTACTAAAGGGATTCATGTACTTATTGACCAATATAATTGGAACAACAGCTGGATTGATGTTATGGAAAATTTCACTTGAGATTAGTGTACCTTTTCTTCTTCTGACATTTTTATTTTTGGTGTGTGGGGGTTAAATCGTAGTAAGATATGATGCTTCAGATATGTAGTTCCTTTGTTAATTACTAAGTAATCCTGGGCCTGTCCCAACCTTGCTGCATGTAGATTTTGGTTCTAAGGAAATTATTTGATGTCCTTTTAGTTAAAAATGAAATGAGTCCACTGGTGGGATTAGTAACAGAGGATAGCAAAACCATTTGAACTTGAACCAGAAAATTGTTACATCTCCTATCACCCTAGGGGAGATTTTCAGGAAGCGTACGGAAAAAGTATATGGCAAGATATGGCTCCAGTTGAAAAGATGCATCTTCAATGTCTAGAAAGCACACGTTGGTCCTGTATCATAAGAAAAATTTAGTTAGTTATGAGTTCAATCGTAGATCGATTACATGATTTATTTTTGCTAGTCTATATTATTCTGTAACAACTTATGGGGCTCAAGTATGCTTGTAAATAGTTGTATGGACTTTAGGCTAAACCTTATTTGAGTCTAAGGAGGCATTTGTAGCTAGAAACATTTTCTCTCTGGCCCTCCAAACTTGGTTGATGTTATACTGCCGCTGTCCCCAAATGAATCGTCTCATTTGCCATTTTTGATTGTCCCAAAAAGTTCGTCCCATATCTACAAGTTGGGCTTAAAAGTTCGTAAACAAAACATGGCTAGTGAAGTAAGTGTTCATATCCTATAAAAGTGCAAAAAGGTTACTTAAGTTTTCGCTTACGATCGGTTAGCTTATATTGCAATGGGTGTTTATGGGTCCAAATGGAGACCTTGTTTCTTGAACATCCAGGTCTCCGCTGTTGGCTTAATATGAACTCGTATATACCTAAGCCTTTATGTACTTGCAAATTTGGTGGAAATTACCTTGATCCTTGATGAGGAAGGAAAAGGAAAAATAAGTCCATATATTGCAAGACAAATGCAACCTTAAAGGGTTCTAGACTTGGTTTGCAACTTGAATCTTGTTTACTTAATAAGTTTATCTTCCAGTCATCACTGCTTGACGTATGTGTTCTCTCTATTCTTACCACACTTTGGTTTTGCTTGTTTTTTGAAAATCGCCACACATGTTGATAACATGTTTTTGCATCTTGTTACAATTTGATGATTGAGGGCATTAATACACTGTTTTGCTTTCTTTTTGTCAGACGGGTCCTACAGTGTACCGTACAAGAACCGTCTTTGAGGATGCAACTCCAGAGATTGTTCGAGATTTCTTCTGGGGATGACGAGTTTCGACCAAAATGGGACCCAATGCTGACATACATTAAAATATTGGAGGAGTGCCCTCATACTGGGACTATGATAATCCACTGGATAAAAAAGGTGTGTTGAAACATTTGATTGCCCTCTGTTTAAGTGAATGTAAACCATTATATAAGTTGCTCCGGTCAGAGACTAACACTTTGATGCTGCCATATTAGTTCCCATTTTTCTGCAGTGATCGAGAATACATTATTGGTCGTAGAATATGGGAAGCTGGGAAGACATATTATTGTGTTACAAAGGTATTACATCATACTTTATCTTTTATTTCCGTCCAAGATAATGCATCAACAGCTGCATGAATGGCGGTAGCACTGTTTTACACCCCTCCATTAAATAAATGTCTATTCCATATCTTGTTTTGGAAGCGCATGTAGCATGGGGTGGGGTGGTGGACAGGGTGTGCTAATGTAACGAAATAGTATTACTCCAGAAATGTTTTTGGAATCATTTTCCTTGGACATAAGTCTAATATAATCAATGATGTGAGGGGGTGAGGCTGTTGGCATTATCTACCCCAAACCTGTACCTGGTCGTCCAGCATCTGGGGTTGCTTAATAAATACTCCCTCCGTCCCTATTTACCTTACAAAAATTGCCATTTTGGGTGTCCCTATTTACATTACAAAATCCCAAAAAGGAAACTTTTAAACATTTTTTAAATAGTGGGACCCACTTGTCATACTCACAACAACTATCCACTTACTTTTCTCTACCCACTTTCTCTCTCCCATTCAACTATCTACACTCACAACACATCAACTTTACAATCATTTTCTTAATTTTTGTGCAAAGCCTCATTTTTGTAAGGTAAATAAGGACGGAGGGAGTACAGTAAATCATTGGTTCCTCACAAAACTTTTCAAATGACCATTTAGTAGCGGCCTCCATTTGTTCAGGTGTTCTGTGTTGATAACCCCCCAGGTGTCTTGGAGGACCCTTGTAAAACAATGATGTGAACATAAACCAACTTTCTAAAGTCAATGACAGATGTACAAAGAATATATAACTGATATGGCTAATGGGGATTTTGATCAAACAGTGATGTGAACATAAACCAACTTTCTGTAGTCCATGAGAGATGTACAAAGAATATATAACTGATATGGCTAATGGATATATGATCAGAATTATTCCGATCGTATATTGAATTAGGTATAACAGAAGCCTAATAGTCCATGACAGATATGTACAAAGAATGTGTAACTGATTCTTGGATTACAGTATTTGATGGGAAGCGGATATTTTCATGGCTGATGTTGCCTTGCAGACGTTAAGTAGGGAATATAGTTCTATTTTATTTTGTTCTTTCTCCTGTTTTACTATGATTATTTTTGTACATAAGATGGTCAGACTTCATACATGAGCTGAATTGCTGCAGGGGGTCCCATATCCAGCTTTGCAGAGGCGGGACAAGCCTAGGCGCGTAGATGATTACTTTTCTAGCTGGGTTATAAGGCCTGGTACGTAAATCTCTACATAAACATGTCATATACTCCCTCTGTCCCACAATAAACTGCACATCTTTCCTTTTTGGGTGTCCCATAATAAACTGCACTTCCGATAATGTAATATTGTACTGCTTCCTTTTATTCAATGGACCCACTTGTCATACTCACAATTCATACCCCACTTATAATTAATTCCTGCCCAACTTTTCAGACAACCCAACTTCACTGCCGAAGTTATACTGTGTTTCGTTGATTCTTGTGTTTTCCAATTTGATGCACTTTGTTATAGGGCAGAGGGAGTATACTAAAGCGATATCCTAAGTTGTTACTAGCTTGGACCTATAGGACCAACTTGACTGGAAATTGTTGTGAAACTCAAATTTAGATTGTGTGTTGCCTTTGACTGGTATGGGTATGTATAATTTTTTATTGTAGTGTCATCTCGAAAAGGCGACGGACAATTATCAGCATGTGAAGTGATCCTCATACATTACGAAGACATGGGAATCCCTAAAGACGTGGCTAAAGTAGGTGTACGGCACGGGATGTGGGGAACCGTGAAGAAGATGAACGCCGGCTTGAGAGCATATCAGAATACGAGGAAACCGGAAAGTGGGTCCCTTTCCAGATGTGCATTAATGGCACGCATCACAACAAAGATGTCACCCAAAGGAAGCGACAGCTCTTCAGAGGCGGATTCAGGGGAGGAGGAGACAGTGGCTGCTGTGGATGTGCAGAGAGGAGGGGGAGGTGAAGGAGGAATTGACTGGAAGTGGATAGTCCTTGGTGGGGCCGTGGCTATGGCGTTTGGGCTTCAATCAGGGGTGGTAGGGAAAGCCGTCTTGTTTGGTGCAGGCCAAAGACTTGCTCGAAGGAGATGAGATGAGATGAGAAATCACTTTTGAATTTGCGGATATCTAATTGAAAAATCGATGTTATGGATCTATTTTCGGTGATGATGCTGATTACAGTGGTCAATTCTTTACATGATATTTTTGTATTCTGCACTCTGTAAAATTGGTTTGACTTTTTAACATGAAGGATATTACACTGCTGAGTACTAGTATTAAGAAAAAAAATGTCAAATTTGACTGTATCTTGGAAAACTGTACGTGAAATATATAGCCTTGATGTGTCTATAAACACATTAAGGAGTTCACCCTCTCTATATTTCAGGAGTCAAATGGTGTGTTTGCTAAAATTAAGTGCTTGACTGCTTGATGCTTATTAATAGATCACTTGAAACTTGATGCATATGCTTGTTTGTTACATACTCCTTCCGTCTCACACTAACTTGAGACTTTTGTGTTGAGCTTAAGAATTTAGAAAGGGCAAATTGCAATTTAGTTACCTGAGTTTTACACAATGTTTCAATTGGTTCCTGAATCCGTTTTTCAGCAAATTGGTTACTCCAGTTTGTCATTTAGTTGCAATGTGGTATAAAAATGGATGGATCGTTTAAAAACTAACAAAAGTGGATGAAAAACCTAACGAGCTTCTTTCAAAATTGCAATGGTTAACCCTACAATTTAAATTTTCCCACTTCACCCCCTAACTCCTAACGAATGTTTAAAAACTAACATAATTTGCATGCATATGTCCAAAGATTAGTGTTTCAGTCATTTTCATTTTATTTATTACATCAGAATTATAAAAATTATGATATCTATCATAAAAATAATAATTTTATTTAACTTATGACAAATACATATCATTCATAAAAATACTAATTTTATTTAACTAAAATTATAAAATATGATATCCAGAGCGGAACAGTGTTTTGGCCCGTCGAAAAACAAAGGAAACCACCAAAAATGGCGATCTCTCCACCCACGTTCCTTCTCCCCCTTCTCGCGACCACTGTTTTTCTCTCTGCTCCATCCAAGTGGGTTTGGTAGTGCTTGCCTTCATGATCTCTTTGTCATTTCTAATCAAAAATTGATGGCTGGAGAAACGTTTTTGCACAAGAAATTGTGGCTTGTCGGCGCAATTTTTGTCAATTTACTGTTTCCGGACAATGCATAATATACTTAAGAAAATGCCCAATGTTTTTTAAGTGAGAGCGAGAAGATTTTTTTTTTTATTATTATTATTATTATTATTATTATTATTATTATTATTATTATTATTATTGCTCAAGTTTTTCTGAAACAAACAATTAGAATTTGTAGGTTTATTAATTAATGTCTTTAGATGTTACAAATTTTTATTATGGGGTAAAAATGTGAATAAGTTGAGTTGGAGGGTGCACTTTGCAATTATAAAAGAAACTTGTTAGATTTTCCATCCATTTCATTAAAAAACTAACAATCCATCCATTTTTATACCACATTGCAACTAAATGACAAACTGGAGTAACCAATTTGCTGAAAAGCGGATTCAGGAACCAATTGAAACATCGTGTAAAACTCAGGTAACTAAATTGCAATTTGCCCATTTAGAAAAAGTATGAGAGAGAAAACATGTTATGAGTATAAAAGGTACAGTAGGAAGGAGAGAGAAATAGTGGTTTGATTGTTGTTGTGAGTGAAAGTATTTCATTTTAATGAGTCTTAAAAAGAGAGGTGAGACGGACCAAAATCAAAATAAGTCTCAAGTGATAGTGATGTGGGACGGAAGTGATAGTGATGTGGGACGGAGGGAGTATGCCATTCAGCCTAAATAAATGTAATATTGTTATTATTATCTTGATGCATGAATGCTTGTTTTTCAGTCTAAATAAATGTAATATTGTTATTATTATCTGCTGAACAAATGAAGGTCAAAATAATGCAATATCATTAAATATTTTTAAAATGTTTATTGAATGAATAATAGACATTCATTTGAGATATTTTGAACCAATAAAATTGTCTACCGCGCTGTCTTTAACTAAAAAAAATAATTGCTAGAAGAGTTGACTCTTTAACTACAAACTATTCACTGGCACTAAGCACGTTCTAAAGGCAAGCAAATAAAAAAAAAAACTTTGCTTAAGGTGGGAACTAAGATAATTCATTTTTTCATATATAAATAAAATATGAAATGACATTTACTCCCTCTGTCCCAAATGATCTTCACATTTGACTATTCAAATTTTTTAAGGATATGAACACTTGATTCACTAGTCATGTTTTGTTTGGGCACTTCTAAGCCTAGGTTATAGAAATGTGAAGAATTTTTTTGGACAGTGAAAAATGTCAAATGAGAAGATCATTTTGGGTCGGAGGGAGTATATCCTAACCACCATCATTCTTTCTCATCCATCTCCCTCCCATTACCATTTAAAGAACCAACACATCTTTTCCCACCACCATTATACAAAAGCCCCCTTCCTTCTTCTTTGGACCAACACAAATTTGACCAGTCATGCAGAAAGGTCAGTTTCCATTTTCATTTCATTTTATTTTATTTTTCTTGATCTCTCACTCTCCATCTAAAATATTTCAAATTTATTTTCAGATGGGTATGGAAAATTCATCCTGGCACACTTACTTGGTGCCACCTTCATCGGATTCATCGGAGCGGCCACGATTCATCATCATCGACGGCAAAAAAGGTCGAAACCGTCGATTTCCCTGTCACATCATCTTGTTCCTAGTTTAGACAGGAGAGGCTCCGGCTCCAGCTCCGGTGGTGGCAATGGAAAGCTAGAAAAGTTTTCTGATTATGTTGGTATGACTTTTGTACCATCATATATGTAACAGCTCATCATCTGATCAATATAGTATTATATACTCCCTCCGTCCCAAAATGATCTTCGCGTTTGACTATTCAAACTTTTTAAGAATATGAACACTTTTTTCACTAGCCATGTTTTGTTTAGGTACTTTTAAGCTTAAATTGTAGAAATGTGAAGAACTTCATGGGACAACGAGAAAGGGCAAATCAGAAAATTATTTTGGGACGGAGGGAGTACTACTTTCTTTCGTTATCACTTCTGTTTTTTTTAAAACATTTTTCTTGCAAATTTGGTGATATCCTCACCCAACTTAACATTATTGATACTAATTGTATACTTCATTTGTCTCTTAATAAGTTCATGCAATAAATTTATCAAATGTTTTACAAATGTGATTGATTTATTTATTTATACACACTGTTCGTATCAGGAGCGGACCTACCCTAAGCTTATGAGGGCAATGGCCCCCCTTTGTTTAAAAAAAATAAAAATTTACTAGTGTAATTTTTTTGAAAATTTGGAGTATTAGTGCAATATTTTAGACTTTGCCCCCCTTTGTTTAAAAAAATAAATGCATTAGTATTTATTTTTGCCCCCTTTAAATGTGTTATGCCATTTTGCCCCCTTGTGAAAATTTCCTGGGTCCGCCACTGGTTCGTATCATAGTAAATTGTTTTATTTAGTTTGGGGGTGGACTAAAAAACAAAATTTGATATTTTAATTTCTACAAGCCAAGTATATCATAGTATTTTTATTTTTTATTTTTTATTTTTGTGTGTGTGGTTATTGTAAATTTCAGCAAGGCAAGTTGGATTTGAAGATGGAAGTGAGTGTCCACAATTATGCAAGTTGTCATATGAGTACTTGAAAAATTCAAAAGGGTGTGAGAATAGCATATTTGATTACTTTGGGAAAGAGGGAAATGTGGAATCATTGTATGTGAAGCTGGTTGAAGAACTTGAAAGATGTATTCTTGGATACTTGGCTTTTCATTGGACCCAAGCTTCTCTCATGATCACCCAGGTAGTATTTTTATACTCCCTCCATCTAGAAAAGATAGTTCTGATCAACACAAATAAATTTTAATATTATATTAGTTGAATTTTAAAAAATATTATTAATAAATTGTGGGAAATATGATAATTTTGCCCCTGTACTTATAGTTAGGACACAGATATGCCCCCAAAGTCCATTTACCGCAAATATGCCCTTGTTTAATTCTAAAAATTGGGGAAATTAGGACATCGTTAAGTTTTCGTTCAAAATTTAACGAAAACGCTGACTAGGATGGGTTTTTGGTCATTTCACCCCTCCACGTCGTTTTTATTTTGCCAAATAGGCATGCTGATTCTCAAACCATAGTTTTATCAAACAAAACAAAACATCACACTTCAATAAAGAAATACTCACATTCTCACCATAACTTGATTGATTAATAACGTCATTACAACAACAAACCATTCAACAATCCAAAACAAACAAAAACCATAAGCAGAATGTTTCAAACACTCAATTACTACAATAAGATTTATGGCAATAATTTTGAAGTAGACAGAGGGTTTAGTTTCATATTTCCTATAACTACACCAATTGTGATTGTCCAAGAAGCAAAGATTGCCAACCAAAACCAAGTCTCCTTAGCGATTCTCTTCTTGAGCTCAATCTTCAATTTCCTCTCTTTGTCTTTGGCTTTTGAAAGCAAATTTGTTTCACTGTGTGTTGCCATTGAAATATCCAACTCTAACTCATTTAGCTTCCCTTTGAGTTTTGCATTCTTTTTCATCATTCTTTTTTCCTGATGTTTGAACCATGCTTGTTCCTTCTTCAACAACTTCATCTCCGACCTCATTGAGACAATAATCTTCTTATACCTTTCGTTAAAATCTGGATCAATCCACTCGAAGTACTTGCATGATTTTTTTTATCTTAGAGCAATAGAACAATCAACACACTAAATAATTGAACTTTTAACCCAGTTTAACAATCAATTCGAGCTTTCAAGGTTAAAAATTTAATTTTACCTCATAAAATGGGCATCCTGGAAACCTTTTTCCTGGGTTGTCATCGGTCCACGAAGTCCACATGGGTGCCCTAATACGACAATAACATTCTTTCATTCCTCCACTACTCAATCAAAGATTGAACTCTTCTTGTGATTTCCCAATGAGTTCAGTTCTTGATTCCATCGATTTTGTCGCAGCTATCTTCAACTTCGCCCTAAATTTGCAACGCCGACACTAGCCCTAATTTATACGCAGGAATTATATCTTTGGAGTGAAGGGTGAAACGACGTAGTATCAATTGGGTGAATCAGCATGCCTATTTGGCAAAATTAAACGACGTGGAGGAGTAAAATGACCAAAAACCCATCGTAGTCAGTGTTTTCATTAAGTTTTGAACGAAAACTTAACGATGTCCTAATTTCCCCTATTTTTAGAATTAAACAAGGGCATATTTGCGGAAAATGGACTTGGGGGGGCATATCTGCGTCCTAACTATAAGTACAGGGGCAAAATTATCATATTTCCCATAAATTGTTTTATAATTAAATTGTCATTAGTATTTGAAATTTATTGTATTTTTTATTAACATAATAAATAATACTGGCTAATAGAGCCATTGCGACACCCATAAAAGAGGTCATTCCTAATCCTACCCTTTTGTATTCATTGTGATTTGTTGACTTTGTAAACCCTTCTTTGGAGTAAATAAACGATCTTATGGAGTAAATAAACGATCTTATCCAAGATAATACAAACGTTAGACTTATTATTGTGGGCTTGATTAAACTTTGACATACTCCCTCCGTCCCATCTTAAGGGTAAAAAATTTCTATTTTGGGCGTCCCAACTTATTCAAAATCCTAAAATGGAAAGTGAGGCCTACATGTCATAATCACAACAATTATCCACTAACTCTTCTCTACCCACTTTTTCTCTCCCACCCAACTATCAAACACTCACAACACATCACCTTTTTCTTAATTCTATAACCCACCCATTTTTTTACCCTTAAGATGGGATGGGACGGAGGGAGTATAATTTATGAAAAAAATACTAAGTTTTTTATGAAATTTTTTAAAAATGTTATCGATGGTGGACATATGATTTATCATTAATAAATTTTATATTACTGATAGTGAGAAACTGAGAAAAAAAACATTTTTCCACGTGTTTTTAAATTAGCGCGGTGGCATTTTTGTAATTAACAGGAAGTTGTTTAGCGTTGATCGTAAGTGCCACAGGTAGTGTAAAAAAGTGTCATCCATGTACACTGGCACTTATTGACACTACCACTGACACTTTTAATAAGTGTCAGTATCAATGTAAAAAAGTGTCAGTGTAATGGCTGACACTTTTAAACACTAACACTGACACTTATTAAAAGTGTCAATTCCAATGTTTATAAACGCTAGTTAGAATTACTGACACTTTGTAATATAACACTCGCCATTTACGATGCTCTTGGTTATTTACGAAAATGACACCGCTTGTTTTTTAAAAAAGCGCATTGTCTTTTGAAAAACACGTTTTTCCTATGAGGTAAAACAAGTTTTTTACAAGACCTACTCTTACTGATAAAACTAAAGTAAATTGATCAAATAAAATTTAGAATCATCTTTAGTGAGACGAATTATGTAGCATTAATACTTTCCTTAATTATGTATTTATAAAAATGTTAGCCCAATTTATTAGTAATGTTTTACATAATTAGGTTAATGTCTATTTTTTTTCTTTTTTGAAAGAAACATAATTAGGTTTTTTTTTTTTTTTGAGTTTCCGTTTATATATAATTAATTAATACACGACATTTAATGGCGAAGGTATTGACCGTTGGATCAGATCAGAGAAAGCTGAAGGACATGGTGATGGCTGCTACAAGGTACGTTGACTCAGTTTTTGTCCATCAATTATTTATCTGGCATTACTCCGCATGTCGCCATGCTATCTTTTTTTTATTTATCTGCTGCTTGATTTTGTCATACTAAATTATACTCTCTCCGTCCAGGATTAAGAGTCATACCCTTCATTTGCACGCTTATTAATAAATATTGGAAGTGATGTAAATGTTGTGAGTGTAAGGAGAGAGAATGAGTGGGAGAGAATAGTGATTTGATTGGTGTTGTGAGTATAAAAGTAAAATAAGAGAGAGAATGAGTGGGGCCATTTTAGGAATATGACTCTTAGTCTGGGACATACCAAAATGGAAAGTAGGACTCTTAGTCTGAGACAGAGGGAGTAAAATCTTTGTTGCGTAGTTTTTTTTGTTTTTTTTCAAGAAGCACCGAGACGAACTATTTTAAACACTAAAGAAATGACTATCATTCATACAAATTGTGAAAGAAAAGAAAAACAAAATATTCTTTTTCCATCCCTAAATTAAATGATTGTCCATTTAAAAACAAACAAAATTGTCTCAAATGAATGTATTATTTACACAACGAAAATGAAAAAAGAATTGCCACTAAAAATATCATGACAATTTTTACTCATGTTTCCCCCTTCTAAAAACATCAAATAAGGCAGCCAGCCACACGTTGTGAAATTTTTATCGGATGCTTAGCATCTACAATCCCAAATGTGGTGTAAAATTTCACCAAAAATAAAATTGTTCACTAATACTCCCTCCGTTCCGTTTGAAGCTTCACTTTTTACTCAAATGTGTATTCCGTTAAAAGCTTTAGCCTTTCCTAAAATGGTAAAAAATATAGGCCCCACTTGTCGTGCCTACTCACTTCATCCTCTCACATACTTAAATTATGGGGCCCACTTGTCATACCCACTAATTTTCCCCTCTTAAATATTTAAATTGTAGTCCTCACTTGTCATACTCACTAACTTTTCCCTCTCACAACCTTTCTTACCCTCATTTTTTCCCTTAATTTGTATGCCATCACCGAAATTGTGAAATTTCAAATGGGATGGAGGGAGTATATGATTCACTAAATTATTATACTACCTCCGTCCCGCCGGAAACTTCAAAAAAAAATTATGGCACAAGAATTAAGGGAAAAAGTGAAAAAGGTGATGTGTTGTGAGTGTTGATAGTTGAGTGGGAGAGAGAAAGTGGGGTAGAGAATAGTTAGTGGGTTAGTGGATGTGAGTATGAGAAGTGGGACCCACTAATTAAAAAGTATTAAAAACTTTCCATTTATGGATTTTGCAATTTCTATGGGACGCCCAAAATGGTAAGTTTTGCAATTTCCGGCGGGACGGAGGGAGTATTTTTGAAAAAACATTTGCCTAATTTTTTATTGCACTAAATTAGTCTTGTCCTAATAAACTGGTAGGATGTAACGGGACGGAGGACTAAATTTCATGCCGTACCATTTTACTTATCATACTCTATTCACTTTGACAGGTGAACCAATTATTTAGTAGTATATTTGTATTTGATCTCTCTCTCTGTTAGGGATGGCAACGGGTTGAATACGGTCCGAATATTGCAAAACTCGTATCCGACCCGAGGCTACAGAGCTCGTATCCGAACCCGTCCGTATCCGACGATGGGCGAATCCGTATCCGCCCCGTATCCGCCCAGTTTATTTATTTATTTTTTTGGAACAACACCAATACAGGCATCTTATGCGCATATGCCTACTCGTTTGAGCTAAAACCACACATTTGAAGCCTTGCAAAAGAAGAACCATCATTCTTCTGTGCAGACTTCCAAAAAACTCAAAGCATTGGCAGTAATGTCAGTCTTTGATGTAATGTAATGGTTGAGATTCTGAATCTAGGAACAGACAACATATGAACCACACAAAATTTGCACCAAAACTACTGATAAAACTAACACCATTCCGGTAAATGATTCAAATGTGAGAATGAGAAATGAATAAAAATAAATTATCGATTCCTTAATAGATAAAGTCAAAACTAACACAAAATCAAGCTTAGTGAACAGATAAAGGGAAAGGAACAAACCCAAAATCGAATGGTCGGGCAAGGGAAGGGAACAAACCCAAAATCGAACACTTACCTTGGACGGCGGGGTAACCGGTGGTGGCCGGAGCTGGATCGTCGCGTCGTCTGGTCGCTGAGGTCGGTCGCTTGTTCAATCGTCGGCGTCGCCCTCTCTCTCTATTAACGGCGGGTTTGAAATTGAAAACCCTAGGTACTGAATGAACCTCTCGCCTCACACACAGTACATACAAAGGGTAGAGGAGTAATAATAATTGAAAATAAGGGTAAAATAGTAAATAGCCTAATATATATCTTGTACGGGTTGGATACGAATATAAACTTTTTCGGGTCGGATACGGGCGAATCTCGGGCAGCTACCGAACCCGTATCCGAACCCGCCGGATTTTGAAAAGCTATTACCAAACCCACCCATCCCCGGTCGGATTGTCTCGGATACGGATCGGGTTTGGTAAAATTGCCATCCCTACTCTCTATCACGATAGACACTATCATTTAAATTTTTTAAATCCCTTTTATGAATTTATGGTAAAAAAAAATATGAGACACCAAATTCAAAAATATATAAATTTAAAAAAAAAAAAAAAAAAAAAAAAAAGAATGCTCACGTTAGTGTACTACGATATGTTACTTTATTCATCTGCAATGAATGATATTCCCTTCGTCCCAAAATGATCTTCGCGTTTGACTATTCAAACTTTTTAAGGATATGAACACTTGCTTCACTAGCCATGCTTTGTTTAAGCCTAAAATGTAGAAATGTGGAGAACTTTTTGGGACAATAAGAAATGGCAAATGAGAAGATCATTTTGAGACGGAGGGAGTATTATGGGATCCGGACATATCGTGGTTGAGCTAACTTGAGCCGCTAGATGTCTCCGGTACTTTGTGCAAAATCTTTGCTTTCCAAGAAGAAAAAAAAAAAGTTAAAACACGTTTTCACCATTGAAGTATCCGCTTGGGGATGGTCTGTTAGAGCGGTGCGTTCAAAAAAATTGAAAAAAAATAAGTTTTTTGCTAATTAAATGTATCAATTGAGAGTTTTCGAATGGAGGTTTTAAAAACTCTTAGCCCTATTTAGCTGCTCAAAATAGTAGCGTAAAAAAAACTCCGTTTTGATAAATTTATGTTTTTAAAATTGTGCACCAAACAAACCTTCAGTTACGTTTTGCATTTTTGCACGCCCAGGTAACGAAACCGCAAGAATGTTGTTTTTTATTTTGAGTATATATAAAATCACAAAAAAGTGTGATAAAATTTGGTTTCTAAAATGATGTGTCATAATTTTATTGGTCCTTTTAATTAGAGTGTGTCGGGTTCATGATCGATGCAACCAATAAAGTAACGTTTCGTGACTTTTTTTGTGCCCCTGAAATTGCCCTTTTATTTTTAATGTTTGGATATGAATGGGCAGGAAACAGAGATTTGAAAAGGTGACAAAGGACCTCAGAGTGACAAGGGCATTCTCAACATTAGTAGAGGAAATGAAATTGATAGGTACCCCTAAAAGAGGTGGCTCCGATTCAGAATCATGCACCGACGTCATGGCTCCGGTGGTTCACAGCGAGCGGAGTCCCGTGCTTCTCTTCATGGGTGGCGGTATGGGTGCCGGAAAAAGCACTGTCCTCAAGGAAATTCTCAAAGAGTAAGTCCTTCCCCAATTCATAATTCCTTTCAATGCATAATATATGCACTTTCATAGAACGACATTTGTGTGAACATTAACAACATGAAATAGATTGTCATCGTTCCGTACCAATATGGTGAGATGATTAAGGGTGGTTATGTACTTACGCTACTATTACTGAAATGGCTTAATGAAATCTCGGCTTTCTTAAATCTCCATCAAAGATATTGGATGTTCATTTTGGGACGGAGGGAGTACTAAATAATGTACCTCTACAACAAGAATATGCTAGCTAGAGCGATAAAATGGTGGAAAGAGGATATGATATGGATAATGCATTTGATCCGTCGCAATTGTTGATATTTGTACCAGAGAACTGCAGTGTTAATTTTGTCATTTTAGCAGTACTCTTTCTGAAATGACAAGATCTAGCTAAGTGGTCATACATAAGTATTGATACAACAAGCTTTAATGGTGGTTGGGCAGATCATTCTGGTCAGGAGCGGCAGCAAAAGCGGTGGTGGTGGAGGCAGATGCTTTCAAGGAGACAGACGTAATATACCGATCCCTCAGCTCTAAAGGCCACCACCAAGACATGCTCCAAACAGCTGAACTGGTAATTTTACCCGATATCCTTGCTAGTATATAGTATATACTACTACCTCCTCATCCCAATGCACATTGTTACTGTTCGTTCGGTCAACTCAATCGAACTTTGACCATAATTTTATGAAAATCTAGATATTAAAATGCAATTCTAAAAATTGTTTTGTTTCACCGTTAGGAACAATATCGATAACATTTTTTAGAATTGCATTTGAATATCTAGATTTTCATAAAATTATGATCAAAGTTTGATTGAGTTGGCCCAATGAACAGAATAACTGTGCACATTGACCTGTTGACAGAATTAGTAGGATACACATGTTGGATTGTAAGCAAAAATGTTGACTTTCCATGCTAATGGCTGATTAGTTTGACTTTGCCATGAAAATGAAAATGAAATAGGTGCACCAAACATCAACGGATGCAGCATCGTCACTATTAGTGACAGCACTAAACGAAGGAAGAGACGTGATAATGGATGGTACCCTTTCATGGGAGCCCTTCGTTGAGCAGACGATTGCCATGGCTAGAAATGTTCATAAACATCGTTATCGCATGGGAATTGGGTACAAAGTTTCTGAAGATGGCACCATTACTGAGAATTACTGGGAACAGATTGAAGAAAAAGCTGAAGAAGAAGCAGATAAGATGAAACCTTATAGGATTGAATTGGTTGGAGTTGTTTGTGATCCTTTTCTAGCTGTTGTCAGAGGCATCAGGTATAATCCTAACTTTATCATATCTAATTTAATTACTAATTTTTGGGGGCGTAAACCCTAGACTGCATAACAGTCGGACAAGCTCAATCTTACTAATAAATCAGCAGACGATGAGAGGGGTGCAAAAAGGATATATCTAAAACAACCCCAACATGAATTAGAGTCTGACTGCACATGTCTCATATCTTAAAAATAATGCCTACCATCTAGGAGAATAAGATTATCTTAATATGTTCTGCTCATTGCTCATTTTCTATGACCGTTTTAGGGTTCTATATCCCGGCTTTAATTGCCAGCGCCTTTTTTCGCCTCCATCGGCACTGATAAACTGGATAAATTGTTGAATGAGACTGTCGCGCTACGTCATCTTTAGACCTGTCGCATATCTAATGGTGTTAGAAAATCTTGATTCTGTGCAGGAGAGCTATAGCGATTGGAAGAGCAGTGAGGGTAAAGTCACAGTTAAAATCTCACAGGAGATTCGCGATGGGTTTTCCAAAGTACTGTCAACTTGTTGACAATGCTAGGCTCTATTGCACCAATGCAGTTGGAGTTCCACCTACGGTAAAACTCATATTTTCAACACTATCATACTCGAGAACTATCCTTTCAATATGATAATAAAGAAAACCATTCATTTCATCGATTTTCACACGAAAATGTTGTGTTTGTGACAAATGTACGCAGTTGATAGCGTGGAAAGATGGAGGCAAGAAGCTATTGATAGAACCGGAAGAGTATAAATGTATGACAACAGTAACGAATCTGAACGACGAAGCGGACTCAATATATGAGCTCTATGCAGATCCCAACACATTGACTGAGCCTGGTTCTGTTTGGAATGATCTTGTTTTAGTACCCACGAGGGCAAGTGTTCAAGAAGAGCTCAAGACTGCTATTCAAAGAACTGAAAATCCAACAGCTTAATTTGAGTCTGTTAATGAGGGTCGATTTGAATTTCAGTTTGAATTTAAATGTTTTTTTTTTTTTTTTTTTTTGAAGAAGAAGTTTGAATTTAAATGTTGTAGAGTTAAGATTTGTTGAATTTCAGTTCACCGAAATTGTAATTCTCTTTTTTGGTTGAGACATACTCCCTCCGTCCCAATTTAAACTTCAAAAATAATTTGGGTTCAAGAATTAAGAAAAATGTAATGTGTTGTAAGTGTAGATGATTTGGTAGGAGAGAGAAAATGGGGTAGTGAATAGTTAGTTGGTGATTGTTGTGAGTATGACATGTGGGGTCCACCACAAATAAAGAAGTATTTAGACCATGAGCAATAATCCAACTAGACGTGTCCAATCCGGTTAACCGCCGGTTAACCGGTTATAACCGGCGGTTAGAAATTTAACATGGAACCAACCGGAACCGGCCCGGCTAACCGGCTATAACGGTTAAGGTTAGGCGGTTAACCGGTTAACCCGGTTAAACCGGTTAAACCGCCTAATTTTTAACCTTTTTTTTTTTTTTAAAAAACTGAAAATGTAAAAAAAGTGACTTGAAATCTGGAAATTTAACTAAAAATGTCAAAAAAAACTAACGGAAAATTTGAATAAACTGGCTGAAGTCCTTACAAAGTAACTGGAATCGTTAAAAATCTGACTGGAAATATGAAAATAAGTTAAATAACTGACTAAATTCTGGAAATTTAACTGAAAATCTTCTATTCTTGTCTTTCGGGATGCTTTGTTGTAATATGCCTCTTGAATGTACCGTACCCACCACCTTTTCTAAAGATGTACGTCATTCCACAATACTTGCAAGTGAATTTGTGTGTGGGCGTAGTGGGCGCCATGTACAAGCCATCTTCGCTGAGTGGTGTGATTGTAAAATGCCTCCCCATAATAGTAAATTGTCCCACCCTCTCATTGTTTGAATTGGAAGCCATTTCGTTAGAAAGTTAACGAAAAAAGTAATAAACTTGGGGATGTTTGATTGTAGAGAAAGATTTATATTGTAGAGAAAGGGTTTGTGAGGTAGTAGTGTGAAAAAATAGTGAGGAGGGAGGGGGTATTTATAGTTAAATTGATGGAAATTCTCAGCCAAGTTAAAAAATAGCCGTTGGGGGACCAAACTGACATAATTCAAAGTGGTGGACCACAATGTGCAGAACAGAAACTCAGAAAATTCAAAAAAAAAAAAGGGCTGGGCTGGGCTGGGTCTTTCTTGGACTCGGCTGGGCTTGGGCGGTTGGCGCCTTGGCGGGCTGGAGTGGAGGAGGCCCGAGCTGGAGGAGTGGTGGGCGGTGGGCCAACAGCCTACTGGGCCGCTAGGTTAATATGCTTGGGCCTTGGGCATTTTTCCTTTTTTCCTTTGGTTTGGGTTTGGCCCAGCGAAAAAATTATATTTAAGCTTTTTTTTTTTTTTTTTTTTTTTGGGACAGAAAGTTAATAAACTTGTAAAATGTAATTATTTTTTTTCAAAAATCTTTAAAAATATGTTAGCATTTAAATTGAAACCCAAAAGATTTTTTTTTGAGTTTTTTTCAAAAAATACTCAAGAAATATAGTGTATTTTTTTTAAAAAAGGGACGGTACCCTTAAATTTTATTAATTAAAATTAAAATTACAAAGAGGGGGACAACCAAACCTTGCCCTTTTATAATTAAGGGAGGACATAATGGAACCTTTACCTCAACTTAACTATTACAATGAAACTAAAATAAAACTATTGTAAACATTAAAAATATAAAAACTTTCTAATTGCCTTCCCCTTCCGAACTTCCCGTAGACCCTTCCAAGTCGTATTGATATCGTGGATCTTGTATATCCTCTTCATAAGGCATATCTTGCTCTCTCTTTTCCGCTCTAATCCAATCACCAAGTAAGAGTTGATTTTCCAAATTATCAACCGTTAGTTGGGAACGTCTTGGATCCAAAACATTTCCTCCCACTCTAAATGCCGATTCGACCTCCACCGTTGAAGCGGGAGCGGCTAAGACTTCTTTTGCAATTAAAGAGAGTATGCGATAACTTTCATGCCTTTGTGCCCACCACCTCAAAACGTCAAATTTAGAATTATTTGAAGTGTTTTGTACATAACCAAAATTGGAGTTGAAATATAATTCCAACTCGTAACGAATGGTAGAAGAAGAAGAAGAAGAAGAAGAAGAAGAAGAAGAAGAAGCCATTCTAGGACGTTTTGAGGAAAACAAGTCGTCAAAAAATCCATATGGATTGAAAGTGAGCCCACCATCTTCTTGTGTAGCAATATCTTGATTAGTATATGAGGTTTCTTGTTGTTGTTGAGAAGGATTTCCATACTTTGCATTATACTCATTATAAAGAGTCACCAAATCTTGTTTTGTATTTTGAACAATAATCGCCGGGCTTTCATGTACTCCGTCCCCATTTGGGTATAAATTCTCATAATAAAACTTTACTATCGCCTCTAGGTTGTCCAATGTAACACGGGGATCAAATAATTTTGCAACCAAAAATAGAGACGGAATAGTATCAAAATATTTTAGCCACTTTACCCTCATTTCAATAATGCTTGGGCCCAAAACGTCGCAACTTGGTAGCATGTTAAAACTTCGAACAATTGCACCACATTGCTCAAGTACCAAAAAAGAAGTTGGATAATAAACTCCCGACAAAGCCTCGGTAGCGGTAAAGAAAATCTTTATTAATTGGCATAAATTAATGCAAGCGTTCCAATGATAAGCAAATAAAGGGATGTCCGTACCCAAATGAAGAAAAAATTCCATGAGAAGCTCTTTATACTCAAAACCATCCTTTAACATTGTATAGGTGGAATTCCACCTAGTCGGAGCATCCATAAAAAAATATTTTTCATTTAAACCCTTACTTTTCAAAAAATTGATCCATTTTCTTGTAACTCTATTTTTTTTTTTTGCAATAAAAACGAGAGCATCTCTAATGGGTTTAACATATGTATCCAACGCATCCAAACCGTCTTTAACACATAAATTAATTATATGACATAAACATCTTATATGATAAAACTTACCCCCAAGTGATGGTTGACAAATAAGCTTCAACTCCGGTATACTAGCGGTATTAGCACTAGCGTTGTCGAATGAAATAGTGAATATTTTTTGAATAAGACCATACTTTGCCAAAACGCAGTGCAACTTTCTACAAATATTTTCCGCGGAATGGGGTGGTTCAAAACTATCATATGCAATTAATCTTTTTTTGATAGTCCATGAATTATCTATCCAATGGCATGTAACACCCAAATAACTATTTCTAAGCCAATGATCACTCCAACCATCGGCACAAATTGAAACTCTATGATTTAATTTTGCTAAATCCTCAATTAATTTTAATTTATATTCCGACACTACCATTTTAATATCGCGTACTAGAGTCGACCGTGGCACTTTATGACCGGATGGATTTAAAGAAAGTCTAATAAAATTTTGAAAAAAATCATCATCCGCAAAATTAAAAGGAAGCGCTTTAACACACACAAATTTGGCCAACTCTTTCCTATAAAAGATATTATTAAATTTAAATAATATCGAAGACGTACCTTGGCCTTGAGCAATTGGATTGAATTGTAATTGAGATTGATCGCCCTCAATCCCAAGTTTGTCGGGATGTTTTGATGACATATGCGCGTTCATTGACCCATACCCTCCACCCTTTTTAAAGCCGTACCATTTTGGACAATAGTTGCATTGCGCTTTGAAATGGATATGGTCATTGGGGTCAATTTGTATTTTTTGGAAATGGATCGCAAAAATGTCGGATCTAGATTCTCGTGGTTGACGTTGTTGTGCTTGTCCTTGTCCGCGACTCCGACCACCTCGACCTCGGCCTCGGCCGCCTCTACCACTTTGACTTTCAACAACATTTTCTTCCATCCCTTGCTCATTTTGATTTTCAACAAAGGGTTCCTCAAAAAATTGATCAAAATCTTGGTTTTGGGAGGTAGAATCAACATGAGACTTGCCAAGATTTCGAGATGAAGACATTTTTTTAACTGAAATCTGGAAAACTAACTGAAATCTTGAAATTTAACTGGAAAATGTCAAAAAACTGACTGGAACCGTTAAAACATTGACTGGAAATCTGAAAAAAATAACTGAAAACTGATAAAACTAACTGGAACCGTTAAAAAATGACTGGAAATCTGAAAAAATTAACTGAAAACTGATAAACTAACTGGAACCGTTAAAAAACTGACTGGAAATCTGAAAAAATTAACTGAAAACTGATAAACTAACTGGAACCGTTAAAAAACTGACTGGAAGTCTGAAAAAAACTAACTGAAAACTGATAAACTAACTGGAACCGTTAAAAAACTGACTGGAATTCGTTAAATAACTGACAGGAATCTGGAAACTAACTGGAATCTGTTAAATAACTGACCGAAAACTAACTGAAATTTGAAAATTAACTGGAGTCTTTGAAGAGTAGAGAGAGAAATATGGAGAGAAGTAGGTAGGGTAGAATTGTGGGAAAAGATTGGGAGGAGGGAGGGGATATTTATAGTATCAAAAAACTGGAAAAAAACTTTATTTTTTATCATTTTCTGCATTATAGCCGTTTTTGGTCAGAAAAGTAACGGACAAAAACTGACAAACTAGCCGTTTTGGACCTTTCTGGTCAACTAGCCGTTGGGAGGGGCCACACTGTCATTTCTGGAAAAATCAGGTGCATAATGCATTTAGCCGGTTTAACCGCCGGTCCGACCGCCGGTTATAACCGCCGGTCCAACCGGTTACTTAACCGACGGTTATAACCGCCGGTTTACCGGTTGGTGGAATCTCTAACCTTAACCGGACCGGCCCCATCCGGTTAACATCCGAAACGGTTGGCTGGTTTTGACCGGTTTTGACCGGCCGGTTAACCGCCGGTTAGCCGGTTCCGGTGGAGATTTGGACACGTCTAAATCCAACCCCCTAAAAACATTCAACTACCTTAATATCACGACACCTCATCTTCTCTCTCCATCCACTTAATCATTCAACTACCCTCTCAACTACACCCCCCACAATAACTAGTTTAGTTTAAAATTCAACTCCTCCCAACTCATCATTCTATACCCCACCACTTTTATTTTATTTATAATCTTTATTTTTATGATTAATAAAATAAAAATAATAATAATCATTTATAATTAAAAATTAATTCACAGTTAATTAAATTTTTTATTGCAATTAAATAAATATGAAAAATGATGATAATTATTATTAAAAAAATACTTCAAACTTAAAAATATGTTAAAATGTCTTAAATAAATGTTAATAAAGTATAATTGAAAATTTTATATTGAGAAAAGAGGATTTTTTTTTTTCGGTGTCCAAATTAAATGAAACTTACATCAATTTATAGAGGGAAAAAAATGATAAATTTTGGTGATTTATTTTTTTATAAAAAAAATAATTTACTATGAAATAATTGAGCTCAAAAAATTTGGATAAAAAACCTCTCCGAAAAAAAGAAAAAAAAAAGCTGGAAACAAAAAGGAAAAAAAAAAGAAGAAAAAAAAAACGGAAAAGCAGCAGCAACTCGCCGGCTTGGGAGTTGAGCTGCACTCTCCAAGTGCTGGCCACTCCCAAGCCGACACGTGTCTATTCTGGGCCCCACACAAATTCCCTCAACCCAGTTGAACTTTTTCAACCCTTCCCTTCAACCACCCCCCTCTCAACCCCTTATTGCACACACTCAACTAGTTGAACCCCCACTCAACCCCTTATTGGACATGGCTTTAAAACTTTCCTTTTTAGGTTTTGAAGTTTAAAATGGGACTACCAAAATGGCAATTTTTGAAATTTAAAATGGAACGGAAAGAGCAAATTTTAGCTGAATTCAGAAATAAAATGGGGATACCTTTTTTTTTCTTTTTTTTGTGTGTATGACGACGAAGCCATGTTTTCATTTTTTTTAAAGTTCTATTGCCAAAAGCGTCGGTTGTTGGTGAACTAGTTTTTTACAGTATAAGTTATAAAAAACCCACTTTTTTATACTTCCTCCGTCCCAAAATGATTTTCGCGTTTGACTATTCAAACTTTTTAAGGATATGAATACTTGCTTCACTAGCCATGTTTTGTTTAAACCTAAAATGTAAAAATGTGAAGAACTTTTTGAGACAATAAGAAATGGCAAATGAGAAGATCATTTTGGGACGGAGAGAGTATTAGTATTACTCTTCTAAACCCTAACCCTTAAACCCTAAAGTTAAAACCCTATAAAAAAACAGTATTCACTCCTTCTCAAAATATATACTACTCGTTTTGGAGTGTTTCACACATTAAAAAATGTCACTAATGCATGTATGAAGAAGTCTCAAATACCCCGAAAAAGTAATTCAACTACCTAGGTAATTAAATGGTAAAGTAAGAGATAGTTGACTATCATTATTAAGAGTATAATTAGTAATAGAGCAATAAAAAAGCTTTGAAAATAGTGAAACAACAAGTATTTTGAAACAAAATTTAACTCTCAAAACGACATCTATTTTGAAACGGATAGAGTACTTATAAATTGGGAACTAGTTTCCCAAAAAAAATATCTGACGTGAAAATATTATTTGGGCACATCTAACATTCTATTGATCTCAGAATATTTATCTTAGAAAAAATAGACTAATTCTTATATGCGGCCGTCGCACCATGTGCGGCGGTTCCGCTGCTTCTCGGGCCGGCCTGCTATGCTACATCCAACGGCCAGATCCATTCCTCCCTCTTCCTAGATCGCTGCCACATGTCCCCTTAAAAAAAAACCATTAACTTTAAAATGCTATATCTTGAGATTTATAACTCAGAATTTTTTAAAAAAAAATACCGTTGTGTTCGTCTCGACGAGACGAATAAAACTACATAGGTCATGATATGGTTTGATTATTTTTTTTTAAAAAAAATATTTTTTTACACACAAAAAAATTGAGTTGCTTTGTCAGCTGAGATGTAACACTATGTTCTAATAAAAGTAACAGTTTCATATTCAAAAAGTAACACTTTTTACAGTCAAATGTAACAGCAATTTTACAAAAAAAAATGGGTTTGCATTTCAATTGTTACTTTCTCAATAAAAAATTGTTACATTTCAGATATAATGTTACATTTAAGAATATAAACTGTTACAAATTGAGAAAAAAAAATTACATTCATTTTTTATAAAATGTAACATTAATTTAGTTTGTCAATCCTATGTTAATTTTGGGAGGAAAAAAAGTGTTACATTTGAAAAAAAAATGTTACATTCCTTTATAAAAAGTGTTACATTAGTTTTATTTGTCAATATTTATGTTATTTTTTATCTATTGCAGCAAAATTGTGGTACATTTTTTTTAAAAAAAAATGTTACATTTGAAAGAAAAAAGTGTTACATTTCGTTATAACAAGTGTTACTTTTGTTGGGAGGAAAAAAAGTTTTGATCGACAAAAAAAAAAAACGAAAAAAAAAAAAGTTGGCTGACCTGGCACCGCCGCACAGCGTGCGACGGTTGCACAGGAGAGTGCCTCAAAAAAATATGACCAACTCTGGACCAAAATATAGTTGTGCAAATTCTTCGTTCCACTCCAAAACCACATTTTATAGCAATCTTTTATAATTTTATTATTTCTCATAACCAAAACTCATCAACACAACCAGATTTCCTTCTTTCAAAAAAAAAAATACACAACCAGATTTCCTAGCCTCCTTATGGCATGATGTGTACATCGGAAAAAAAAAAAAAAACACAACCAGATTTGATCGATCCAAAACTTTCATTAAACTACTTATCCCAACTAAACAAAATTCAATAACCACAACCAAAATTATTACCTAAAGGAAAATCTATAAAATCAACCAAGTCCCCTTAATACTACAAATTTACAAAGTCAGCCCCCCTAATCTTATTCCCAACCCCTCATTTCTTCGCTGTCTTCTTAGCTGCAACCTTCTTCGCCGGAGACTTTATACTCTTAGGCTTCTTCACCACTTTCTTCACCGGCGTCTTCTTCACTTTCGCCACCGCCGGAGATTTCTTCACCACAGCTTTCTTCTTTCCAGGAGACGTAACAGTCGCCGTCTTTGCAACCTTCGTAGCCTTCTTCACCAAAGGCTTAGGTTTCGCCGCCAATTTCTTTGCCTTCAAAGTGGTAGCAACCTTCTTCGTCGTCGGTTTCGCAACCTCCTTCTTAGCCTTCACCGGAGCCTTCTTCTCTGTAACCTTCTTCTCCTTAGCAGCAACCGGCTTTGGCTTCTCAGCGGCAGCGAGCTTGAATGAATGCTTAACCTTTGTCAATTTTCCGGCGGCCACAAGCTTTTTCAGTTGATTTAGTAAATGCTTCTTGAAGTTCGTCGGCAAATCCTTCTGATTATCCTCGATGTGTTTTCCGATTGCGTACTGGCTCGATCCAGTTCTCTCTTTTAGAGCCAGGATTGCATCTTTCACCATCTGGGTAATCAAAATTAATCAAAATCAGAACAAAATTTACAAACAATTTCAATCAGAATCAAAAATTACGAAAATATATTAAGGAATTACCTCAGAATAAGGAGGATGAGCTCTTGGCTTCTTCACAACAGCTGTGGCCTTCTTCACAGTAGCAGTCATGACTAATTTTCGAGAAGGAATAACAAAATCGAATGATTTAAGATAACAGAATTCTGAGAAATTCGCAAATGATTTGCTGTGAGTTTCACTTGGAAGAATTGGGGAGGATTTTTATAGAAGTTTAAAGAAAGAAGATGACTTGCAATTGGTGGAGAGGGGAATCACAAGGATTAATTCGGTGTAGGCTTTTAAATTTGAGCCATTTGATTAGATGTTATCAACGGTTGGAGATGGGTAAATGTGAGATGACACGGATTAGCATCATGATTCCTTGGGAAGTTTCTGTGTTTGTTAGTGTTGGGTTAGGATAGTGATCAAAGACAAAAAGAAGGAAAAACAAGGAAAAGCATGAGGTCCGACCAGATCAAGATTTAGGTCCGTCCTGACCCCCTTAGACGGGAAAATTTAATGTTTTTCGGGCTTTTTCGGAAGACTAAAACTTCCGTGCGGATGGTGATACCTGTCTCATCCGTGAGACGGGTCGATTTTTGACCCACCCGCCCGATCCACTGAACCGGCTCCGACTCAGGGGTCGACCCTGCCATGTGGCAGCCTCTCATAGGCCCAAAAAAAAAATTCATTTTTTATTTTTTTTGCTTTTTTTTTATTTTTATATATTTTTTTTTTGTTTTTTTTCGGTTTGTCAAAAGTAATAGTTACTATAACTTAATGTAATGATGTATTCATATAAAGTAACAGTTTGTATACATAAAAGTAATACATATATACAGAAAAGTAACAGTGTTTTTCTATGTTTTCTTCGTTTGCCAAAAGTAATACTTATTACAACTAAAATGTAACGAACATGTTACTTATATGTAATAATGTTTATACATAATTGTAACACATAAGTATAGAAAAAATAATAATTCAACCATTTACATTTTTAGAGCTAAAAACACTTGATTAGTGTTACATCTAAAAGTATTACATTATCTATAGAAATATGTTATAATTTCTTTTATTAAAGTGTTATATTTACTTATACAAACAATTACATTCATATATGAGTTGTTACTTTTCAAATGTTACTTTCTTTCAAAAAATTAAATCAAAATACACAATATTTTACATTTTTGCAAAAGCATTATTACATTTCAGTATTAATGATAATTACATTTAGATATTGTTTGGGTTACATGTAATTATAGTTAGTATTACATTTGAAAAAAATGGGTAAAACGAACTTTTGTTTCTGTAAAACAGGTGTTACGTTTACTTATGAACAATGTTACTTTATATGTATACAGTCATTACAGTAAGTTATGGTAACTATTACTTTTGGTGAACGGCTGAAAAGCCGAAAAAAAAAAAAAAAACTAAAAAAAAAAAAAAAAATTGACCTCTGGGAGGCTGCCACGTGGCGGGTCATGCCCCATGGTTCATGGGTCGACCCGTCTCATACATGAGACGGATCCCCTTGTTCTCATGGGAGACCACCTCTTTTCGGAATTCCTTTTGTGTCTAAGTTTTATCCTAGGTTGGCTATATAAACAGGGTTCCGCCCCATAACTCATTATAACTCCAAATTTGCATATTATAGTGTAAGATCCTGGTTTGGTAGTGCTCCCAGACGTAGTAAAAAATATTGACGAACTGTGTAAACGACGGATAGGGGTTAGGAGGATGTTGTACTCTACCGACAACATCAATTTTCGTTCTGGGTGGGAGCAAGAAGCGTAAAGACCGGCCTATTGATGTAAAAGAGAGAGACATCAATAAACGGTGTGTTAGGGTGGAGAGGTGACAATGTGTAGCTGATCAGCAAGAAGACAGTCACAAGTACCTAACAGAGAGCGAGAAAAGACCACAAGAAGTCAATGCAAGAAGCAAGGTGTGTCCGAGTTTCATGGGAGCATTGCAAGGGGAGTGGATCTAGGAGGGAGAAGGCGAAGTTAGTCTTGCAAAGAAATCAAGGTAGAAATTGATTTGAGGAGGCAAGAAGGATCTAACACGGAGAGGTTGAAGCGTCGCTTGGTTTCAACTCGCCTTATTACTTGGGCGTGGAGGCTCATGGTGGAGGAGCGTGGGGGCTCAACATGGTGTAATGGTGGAGTGTGGAGGCTTATCATCAACACAATAGAGAAGCTTAGTGCACGGTGTTCTAATATTCAAAGGAGGTCATCTTCGTGGTGGGAGCTTGACAGGGACGATTACTACGCTTATGGGTTTAGTCTCCAGGTGAGAGATTGTTGGGTTTGGAGTCCTAAACCTAAAGGGAAGCAGAGGGGGAGAAAGGAGTTCAAGCCATAAAGGGAATTGAGGAGAACAAAATGGAGCAGGAATCTGTCAAGCGAGCAGGGGGGCGCTCGGCTTGTACCAGGCGGACGCTTGGTATTTAATCAGAAGGATTGGTCTTGGCGTAAGAGGTGAGCGGGCGCCCGGTGCCGGGATCAGAGTTATGATTAGTGCAGATTTCCTAGGGTTTCTCTCGTGTATTTGGCTTAGGACTCTCTTGTACTACTATATAAGCATAATTTCGTCTAGAATATTGTGTACCCTAATAGGAGAGAGTTATGATATCAAAGGAGAGCACAAAATAGTGTCTAGGAGGGGGCCGGGGGCCTAGGAGAGCCATGGGGGGCGATCCTACAACCCGGCCATGATCATGTTTGTGTGTTCTTGGGGGAGAGATAATAATATGTAGGAGAGGGTTGTTCACGGGAGAATTTACATACTAGATATGTGTGAGTGTATGTGTAAACTGTAACAATCAACATATTATTATAGTGATATCCTGGCTTGGTGCCTCCGGATGTAGCCACGAGGGGGTGGTGAACCGGGTTAACAAATCATGGTGTTCTTGTTCTTTCATATTATTATTTCATGTGTTGATTTATTTCTCCATGTTGATGACTGCTAGTATGGGCTAGTGGATGAGGTGATCCCCCCAATTCCCCAACAATGCGGTCGTACAGTTTAGCGGATAAACCTGGTCCGGGCTGGAAAGTCTGATTTCGGGATTCCTTCTATGTCTAGGGTTTGGAACTTATTCCTAGGTTAGTATATAAGCATAGCTCCGCCAACTTACTTGTTGTAACACAATATTAACATATTTTAGTGCAAGATCCTGGCTTGGTAGTGCCTCCAAACATAGTCAATCGACTTGACGAACTGGGTAAACAATTTTTTTGTTCTTTTACTGTTTTTTGCTTTGTTTATTGTTCTTGTGCTTGTAAGGTTTGCTATGATTTTCTTGCGATCTGCTTGGTTTAGAGAGTCAATACAACAACAACTGGCACCAGGAGCTCTGGTTATACGATCCTAGAGTTTTAAGCAGTCAATAATGGGCAAAGATAAACAAGCGGTGGAAAAGTTCGATGAGTCTGACTATGCGGTTTGGAGGATACATAGAGGATCTTTTGTACTGTAAGGATCTCTATAAACCTCTCAAATGAGTCAAATGGGATGGCGAAAAATAGGAAGATTGGGAAATCTTGAACAGGAAACCCTGGGTGTGATTAGGTCAACTTTGGCAAAGTGTATCGCTAAGACCACCAGGAAGGCTAAAACCACCAAAGAGATACTTGATTATCTGACCGAGAGATTTAAAACACCGTCTACAGTCAACAAGGTTGACCTGATGCAAAGATTTCAGGATGGCAGAGGGAGGATCATTAGCTTTGCATATCGGTGAGTATATGAATCTTATAGACTCATTGGATGCATTGGAGATTACGTTTGCAAATGAGTTTTATGCTTTGGTATTGCTAGCGTCCTTACCGGGGAGTTGGAGTGGAACGGTGACTGTGTTAAGTGTTTCAGCAGGTAAGAACAAATTGAAGTGATGATGTCAATGATTTACTTCAGAGAAAGGAGAATCGCATGAAGAAGTTGGGGACACCGTCTACTTCAGGGTCGGCTTTGGCTATGACTAGCAAGGGGATGCCGGGTGCTAGCAACAAAGGAAAATTAGAAGAAAATGAGAACGTGAGTGGTGTAAAGTTTAATCCTAATGAGAACAAGGATACGCACAAGTTCAGGACTACAAAGGTATCGGTTGAATGTTATCGTTGTAAGGAGATCGGACACTACAAGAGGGATTGTCCGAGGCGAGGGGATAAATTGGCGAATGTGGCACCTGAGGATGCAGATGTACTGATTTTAAGTGTTAGTAGTGGAGAAGATTTATGGGTGTTGGATTCGAGGGCATCATTCTATTCATACGGACGCGCAGTGGAGATGGAGAATTATACTTCCTGTAGACACCCTGATCTCGCACCCCCTAAACCAAACCCTTAAATTGGTCTAAACCTGATAATTAACTTAAAACCCCAGATTTAGCCGTTCGGGACTACTGACCACCTTATCGATGCATCGGATGAAGAAACCGAGTCCGGATTCATGATCAGGGCTCAAAACGGAGTAGATAGGCATATCCTCCAAAAATCGAGCGTCGGGACCCCACAGCGGGTCCTACAACTCTAAAAAGCATTTTACCGGACATCTTATGAATTTAAAATGTTATTATATTATTTCCTTGCTTATGAACAAATTTTAGATATACCGGCGGAACTGTAGATACCCCGGGGGAACCACGGCCTTGGGCTGGAGCGCGTGTGTTATCCTAGGATGTCTAACTTGTTTTTAGAGTCGCCACCTGTGTTTTGAGGAACATAAGAAAAACCTATAGATTGTAGCCTAAGTTTGATTACGAAAACAAAGATTCTTTGTTTTGAGGTTCGGAGGTTAGATTACGAGATGGGAAGTACCGAAACACCCATCTCGCCCAACTAAAGTTGGTCTTGCTTGATCAAAATCTACATGAATGAAAATGTTCTTCTTCTTCTTCTTTAAGTCATGAAAAGGGGGGATTTAAAATAGGATTTGGAATGTAGGAGATGACTCCTTAACCAACCTCAATGAGATGAGGTGATCATTAGAGTCATGTCCCAAAATGATTTGGGTGATTGCACATTTGATTAAAGTAAAAAGAGAGAGGAGATGAAGTAGAAAAGGAAGGAAAAGATGGACTTTTACCTACAATTTGAAGACCTTCAAATATTTCTTGATGAAATCCTTGGAGAACCTTTAGAAAGTGATTTTGGTATAGTTTTTGTAAGTTCAATTTCGGTCTCAGTCTTCGATCCTTGAAAATGGAGGTAAAGAGAGGTTTTTATAGGTGAAAGAGGGGTGTTTTTGGTGCCAAAACTCAGTCACCAAGAAATCCTTCCGGGCAAAATCTTGTAAATTGAGCAAGGGAGGGAATCCTGGCCAGAAATCTGTAACTGACGCCCAGAGGCGCGCGCTTCCTGCTTTGGGGGCGGGAGGCGCGCGCGCCTGGCTCCTCCTGTCGGAGGCGCGCGACTCAGAGAAGGCAATTTTGACAGAATGGACTAGAAAGTCAGCCCTGTCATTCAGTTTAGTCCCTGGACTTAACGAAGTCAGTCAGGAACTTAACGGAAGTGACAGAAACTAACGAGAAACACTTAAAATGGGGAGAAACACAAAATCAAATGTGCAATCGGGGTGAGAGGTCCAAGGCGGGTGTCTACAGAGCCCCTCGGCGACGTGGATTGCAAAGCAAAACGCGTCGACGAAAGTTAAAAACACCCGCCGAGGACATCACTAAGAAAAGGCAAAGACTCGATGAAAGCAGGAATTTGAAATTGCGAGAGATAGTGGTGCGCTCCCTGTGTGAGCGGCTTTTGTTGATAGAGGGGGTGGCATGATCCGTTAGGTGAACCTGCCGGCTGAATGTTTTGAATGAGGCCGTTAGTGAGCCTTTTGATGAATCCGTTAGTGAATCCCTTGGATGAGTCCGTTGGTGAACCCTTGTTGACGAATCCGTTAGTGAATCCCTTGGATGAGTCCGTTGGTGAACCCTTGTTGACGAATCCGTTGGTGAATCCGTTTGATGAATCCGTTAGTGAATCCCTTGGATGAGTCCGTTGGTGAACCCTTGTTGACGAATCCGTTGGTGAATCCGTTTGATGAATCCGTTAGTGAATCCCTTGGATGAGTCCGTTGGTGAACCCTTGTTGACGAATCCGTTGGTGAATCCGTTTGATGAATCCGTTAGTGAATCCCTTGGATGAGTCCGTTGGTGAACCCTTGTTGACGAATCCGTTGGTGAATCCGTTTGATGAATCCGTTAGTGAATCCCTTGGATGAGTCCGTTGGTGAACCCTTGTTGACGAATCCGTTGGTGAATCCGTTTGATGAATCCGTTAGTGAATCCCTTGGATGAGTCCGTTGGTGAACCCTTGTTGACGAATCCGTTGGTGAATCCGTTTGATGAATCCGTTAGTGAATCCCTTGGATGAGTCCGTTGGTGAACCCTTGTTGACGAATCCGTTGGTGAATCCGTTTGATGAATCCGCTAGTGAATCCCTTGGATGAGTCCGTTGGTGAACCCTTGTTGACGAATCCGTTGGTGAATCCGTTTGATGAATCCGCTAGTGAATCCCTTGGATGAGTCCGTTGGTGAACCCTTGTTGACGAATCCGTTGGTGAATCCGTTTGATGAATCCGTTAGTGAATCCCTTGGATGAGTCCGTTGGTGAACCCTTGTTGACGAATCCGTTAGTGAACCCGTTTGATGAATCCGTTAGTGAATCCCTTGGATGAGTCCGTTGGTGAACCCTTGTTGACGAATCCGTTAGTGAATCCGTTTGATGAAATATTGCTTTGAAGTCTCGTGCCGTTTGGAGTCACACTTGACTTTTGAATTGCGGGGTACGGGCATAGTTGACCGCGACCAGAAAAATGTTCCTGCTGGGGATGAAATGTTGAGATTGACTCTTGAGGGGGGTGTGGCACCCGTGACAGAACTTAGGGAGTTCGGAATTTTGAAGAGGACAACCTACTTTTGAGTGGGAGTTTCTATCCTACTTTCGATTTTTGACATGCCTTAAGGGCAGACCAGAAATAGGTGTGCCCAACTGGGTGTCCGAGGATCGGGACAGTGTCTTGATTTAGGCTGGAGATCTCTGACAAGGCCCTTTTCTTGAAGCGATTTAGACCTGGGAGGCGCGCGCCTTCCTATGTAGGATTGGGACGCGCGCACACTTCAGACTGCTGGCGGGTGGCGCGCGCGTCTGGGAGGCGGAATTCCGGGCTTGACATTGGCTGACCAAAAGAGCCCCCAACAGCTATAATATCATCTTCTGTTCGACCACTTGATTCTCACAGCTCCTTCTGCCATTTTTGGACATCATATTATTGCTTAACTTCGCTTGTGATCAACAATTTCCATGGCTTCCAATTCTTTCGCCCTTGATGCCAAGGTCGTTAGTGCGTATGAAAAGGACTTGGGCACTTTTGTGTATTCTTTCAAGACCCATCCCAAGAAGGCCTTCATTAAAGATTCCGGGTTCCGAATTCTTTTCACCTTGCGGACGTTGAAGCCGGATTGGGATTTGTTGAGAGCTGCCGCGGCTTTCTGGGATTGCGACAGCCATACCTTCAACCTTTCAGCTAATGAAATGGTGCCGACTGTTGACGATTTCGGGGCCATCCTTGGCATGCCTTTGGCCGGTCGGATTGCCGTCCCTAAATATCACCGTGGTGCCATCGACTCTTGGGTTGGGTTGCTGAATCTCCCCGTTGAGGACTTGAGGAAGATGTTTCATGGTACCGTGATTGACATAACTGAGTTGCCGATGTTCTTCAGTTTACACTCGGAGGACCCGATGGTTCAATCTTTCAAAAGAAATGCCATGGCCGTTTGTCTCTTCAGCGAAGTACTGTTTGTTACACCTTTCGGGATTGCGGACGTGCAGTTGGCTGAGATTATTTTGCAAGCTAAGGAGCAGCAATTTAGTGTAATCCTCTTATTGTAGGGGAGACGTTGCACGGCCTTGATGAGTTACGTAGGACGGGCAAGATGTGTCGGGGAAGCCCTTCGCTCTTGACCATATGGCTCCGAGAACACTTCAAAATTTATTCTCCGGATGGTGATTTGTCTCCTTTTGCCTTTCATAGGAGGAAGTTGTTGATCCGGGATTTATCTGAAGATGATTGGAAGAAATTCTTTGCCTCTAGGGTGACCATTGATATTGAGTGGTGTCCTCCTTCTTGGGGTCTTCGTCCTTTTGTGGAATGGACTCTTGGTTTTCAGCACGTGGTTGTACCCGGTTTGAGAGATTCTTCGTTTTACCAGCCAGAGCGGGTTCTGCGGCAGTTCGGTCGTCAACAGACAATTCCTTTTCCGAGGGATGGAATGCTTCGTCCAGTTGCTTACATGGGTCCTGGCTTCTGGAGTGAGCTTCAGTCGGCTTGGGGAGATGACCGCAATCGTTGGGCTTTCGCTCCTCTGTATCGGGGGAGTGTCTTCCTTCCCGAGAGCTACTTGGACTATTTATTTGGCACCCTTTACCGTGGCACCACTTGGGTTGATGTGCTTCGTGCCGAGTTGTTGGGACAGGGTTTTGAGCCTAGCAGCACTTTGAGATATAGGGAGGCTGCTGCTGATTCGAGTAACATTCTCGCTGACCTTTCGGTACTCCTTTGGATGACTTTTATGCTAGGAGACGTGTTGCAACACAGAAGGTTTCGGTGCGTATTAGTGCTCCTCCATTACCCAAGAAGAAAAGGATTGAGAGACGATCGGGTGGTCCTTTGAAAGCTAAGAGAAAATTGGATTTTTCTTAGTACCCTAAGAGATTGCAATTAGACCACTTTGTTTTAGGATTTAATATTTTGATGTCTTTTGTTGCTCAATAAATCCGTTGTAATGGTTTGAATAATTCATTGGATGAATAAAAATTGCATTTTGTTATTTGAAGTGAATTGGGTATTTTTGATATGTTTTAGACCGCACCCGAAGGTTGCCTACGTTCCTCCAGTTGGGAGGCTCAGGTCTTCGTAGTTCAAACAAACAAAGACCTTTTTTTTTTTTTTTTTTTTTTGTTGTGCACCCTGTTTTTTGCCTAGACCGCCCTTTCGGGTTTTCAATCTAGCGGGCTTCTTTTTTGCACGTGCTCTAATTTTTGCCTAGGCCGCCCTTGCGGGTTTTCAACCTAGCGAGCGATTTTTTTTTATTTTTTTTTTTGTTATGGTCTTTGTTTATTAAGCGTATAACCTCTTGAGCTTGTCGAGGTTGACCTCCTTTGGCAGCTGGTCACCATCTAAATCCACGAGCCGGACTGCACCACCGCTTAGTATCTTTTTTACCACGTACGGACCGATCCATCGGGGTCCCCATTTCCCCAGGGGATTCATGGCATTAGGAGGATGTTGTCTTAAGACCAAATCTCCCGCATTGATGTTTCGAGGCTTCACTTTTTTGTTGAAAGCTCTTGCCATCCTTTGCTGATACGCCCTTGTGCATTCGAGTGCTCTTAACCTTTTCTCGTCGAGCAAGGCTAGTTGTTCATATCGACTTTGCATCCAGTCGACCTCGTTGACTTGATTCTCGAGGAGGACCCGTAGAGATGGGACTTCAAGTTCGATAGGGAGTACGGCTTCTGAACCATAGACCAATGCATAAGGAGTTTCTCCTGTTGCGGATCGTATTGATGTGCGGTAGCCCCACAATGCTAATGGTAGCTTCTCGTGCCAATCTCTTCCTGTTGAGGCCATTTTCTTGACGATGGTCTCGATGGTCTTATTTGCTGCTTCGACTGCGCCATTTGCTTGGGGCCGGTAAGGAGATGACTTGTGCTTGGTGATCTTGTATTCTACCAAAAGTGCATCCATTTCCTTCTCGAAGTGAGAGCCGTTGTCGGAAATGATTTCATGAGGCACGCCGTATCGGCACATGATATTAATCTTTACAAATTCGGCCACTTTCTTGGCGTTGAGGGTCCGATAGGCTTGTGCTTCGACCCACTTTGTGAAGTAGTCGACTGCCACTAGGACGAATGACTGCCCATTGCTTCCGGCAGGATGAACTTTACCGATGATGTCTATCCCCCAACAAGAGAAAGGCCAAGGTGTGACCATGTTGTAAAGTTGTGAGGGTGGAGCATGTTGCAGATTAGCGTGGAATTGGCACTTGGCACACCTTTTGACTTTCTCGATACAGTCTCGTTCCATAGTGCTCCAATAGTAACCAATGCGAAGTATCTTCTTGACTAGCATAAACCCATTCATGTGGGGTCCACATTCTCCTTCGTGCACTTCACACATTATCTCTTGAGCTTCGGTCTCATTGGCGCATAAGAGATTGATCCCGTCGTGGTGCCTTTTATAGACTCGGTCCCCAACCAGTACGTACCGAGAGGCTAACCTTTGCAGAGCTGCTTGAGACTTCTTATTGATGTTCTCGGGATAAGTGCCGTCTTTGAGGAAGTTCATGATATCCGAATACCACGGAGAGTTTGTTTGAACCTCGTTGATCTCGATACTCATGCAATATGCCGGACTGTTCCTTCGAGCAATTTTGAAAGGCTTCACCATTTTCCCTTGGGCATTTCAACTAATGAAACTATAGTGGCCAGTGCATCAGCGAAGCGATTCTTATCCTTGGCAGGTAGTTGAAAGTGATCTCTTGGAATTGTTCAACCATTTCTTCAAGGTGCTGACCATACTGTTGGAGAGTCGGGTCTTGGGTTCGCCATTTACCCGATTGCTGATTGATAAGGAGCAAAGAGTCGCCGAACACTTCTAGTTCCGTGACGTTTCTTTCGAGAGCTGCTTCGAGCCCTGCTATGCATGCTTCGTACTCGGCAATGTTGTTGGTAGCTTCGAATTCCAGGCGTATGGCAATGGGAGTGTAGATGTCTTTTGGATCGACAAGCAATACCCCTATACCAAAACCGTGTTTATTGGCGGCGCCATCGAAAAAAAGTTGCCACTTGTCTTCCTCGGTTGCAGTACAAATTAAATGCTCGTCGGGGAACTGTACATCTTCCCCCTTCACTTCGTCACACGGGAATTCGGCAAGCTGGTCACTGAACACTTTCCCCCTGACAGATTTTAGTGTGACGTAAGTGATATCATAGCCGGCGAGCATGAAGTACCATTTGACTATTCTTGTTGACATGAAAGGCTTCTCGAAGATGTAGCGGAGCGGGTCCACCTTTGCTACTAGCTTGATCGGAAAAGCTTCCATATAGTGTTTGAGCTTTTGAGTGACCCAAACCAATGCTGCACATGACTTTTCTAAGACGGAGTAGTTCTTTTCGCCTCCTTGGAATCGGCGACTGACAAAATAAATGGCGTTCTCTTTTGTGGACTCTCGTTGCTCTTGTGCTAACATAGCCCCTAGGGCTTCCTCATTGACAGTGAGATAAAGCAACAGAGGTTTCTCCTTGTGCGGCGGAACTAGAACAGGAGGGCATGTCAAGTAATGCTTTACTTGATCGAAGGCTTCTTGGCACGCGTCGGTCCATTCTAGAGCCACATTCTTCTTGAGTAGCTTGAATATTGGCTCGCACATGGAAGTGAGTTGGTGCACAAACCGACTGATCTATTGTAGTCTTCCCATGAAACCTTTAATCTCTTTCTGCGTCTTTAGAGGAGGCATGTCAATGATTGCCTTGATTTTGGAGGGGTCTACTTCGATTCCCCTTTCAGTGACCATATAACCAAGAACTTTGCCTCAGATAACCCCGAATGTGCACTTTGCAGGGTTGAGCCTCATCTTGTGTTGACGAAGCCTTTCGAAGAACTTGCGGAGATCGATTAGGTGTTGACCATCGGTTCCTTTGGAGTGAATGATCATGTCGTCCACATAGACCTCGATTTCTTTGTGAATCATATCGTGGAACAGTCTGTCACGGCTCTTTGGTAGGAAGCCCCAGCATTTCTTAACCCAAATGGCATGACTGTGTAGCAAAAGGTACCCCACGGTGTTGTGAAGGCTGTCTTATGTTGATCTTCCTCAGCCATAAGAATCTGATTGTACCCAGCGAACCCATCCACGAATGAGCGGACCTCGTAGGCAGCAGTGGAGTCGACTAGCATGTCGATATTAGGGAGTGAAAATCATCCTTTGGGGAAGCTTTGTTTAAATCCCGGAAGTCTACACAAACTCGAACCTTGCCGTTCGCCTTCCTGACTGTCACAATGTTGGCTAACCATGTCGGATATTCGATAACCTTGATGAAACCCACACTGAGGAGCTTCTCAATCTCTTCTTTGACCTGCAGAGACCATTCTGGCTTGATCTTTCTGAGCTTCTGCTTTACTGGCCTGGTATCTTCTCTGATCGGAATCCTGTGCACCGCTACCTTTCTGTCCAAAACCCGGCATGTCTTTGTATGACCATGCGAACACATCCACGAACTCCCGTAGTAATGCAGTCAATCTATCTCTGTCGTCCCCTTTGAAGAAGCTTCCAATCTTAGTTTCTTTGGCTCTTCTTCGTTACCCAGATTAACAACATGCAATTCTTCGTCTGCCTTTGGACCATTCTCTCCACGACTACGGACTTGTTGAGCAAGTTCATTAAGTATGTTGTGTTTCGTGGTCTATTTCATCATAATTTGAATCGTTATTAACTTGTTTGTTAAGTTCATTATTAGTTAATTCATCATTATGATGTTTGCAATCTCAGGGTACTCAGAAATATCAAATTTTCATTAGCAAAGAAAGGAAACACACGCTCGGCTATGGCCTCCAAATCCTCTTGGGTGAGGGTATTAGAGACACTCTCGGACTCGAAGGTAAGTGTGAGATGCTCTTCCTTTGTTGCTGTGCGGGGTATGCAACCCATTTCTTGGACTAAGAATTCCTCGGATACCACGGGCCCTTTTGTTGAATACCAATTGTTGATCGGCTCGGAGCTTGGCGGGATCTCACTGATAGTTCGTTCATGATGACGGTGTCATGGATGGCGTTAACTTGGCATTCATTCATCATGGCAAGCTCTTCAAACATGGAGGCTAAATCTGTCAGTTCTTCCCCCACGGTGATTTCTGTCTCGGACTCTATAGTCATCTTCCTCCCCCACCATTCACGGGGCGACATGGGAGTTGGTTCTCTGTCGGATATCTGGACCTCACAATGGAGAAGATTTCGAGGCTGGGCTTTTTGACACCTTTATTGTTTAACCCACGCGGGAAAGATCATGTATGGAACGTCTTCCCCTTGGCGGACAAAATAACCATTCAGTCTTGCGATAAGGCCTTAGATTAGGGACTTCATACCTACGGCCTTCTTTACGTGCTCGGGCCTTTTCGTTCTTGATCGCTTGTTCTTGTTTCAAAGTCTTCTCTGGAAGGCTCATACCCAAACGAAGGTGTTCTTGACAAATGGGACTTGCACGGGATGTAGGATTCCTTGCTGATATTTCCTAAGCCTAAACCAGGGAAGTAGTCTCATATTCCTCATCATGCGGAGGACTTTTTGATTGCTGGGGGTCCATGATCCGTTTCCCCTTTCTTTGTCAATGGCGTTGATTGAGACACCAGAGAGAGTGGAGTCTGGCTAGACCATGCTGAACTTGGTGGACGGGCTCACCTTTTCTGTGGATAGTGATGTTTTCAGCCATTACGGTCACTATTTCATCACCATTTCGGATCTTGAACATTGGTGAGAGTTGAGGTACGGAATTAGCACTGTGAATCCATGGTAGACCCAACAGTAAGTTGAACGAGGCCGGGATATCAAGCACTTGGAATGGAACGGACATGACCATGCTCCCAAACTCAAGTCTATTTCGATCATCCCCATGACTGTACGGGCGGTGCTGTCATAACCTCGGATTACTTGAGTAGAAGGCTTCAAATCGGAATCCTTAAGCCCCAGTGTGCCAATGATTCTACCAGGCATGAGATTGAGTGCGGAACCACTGTCCACTAAGACTCTTGAGACGGGCCTCCCCCTTGCTCGTACCTTGAGGTAAATAGCTTCGTTGTGGTCGTAACCAAACGGTGGAAGGTCCATATCGGCAAAGGTGATGACGTTGCCAAAGTGAATGTGACCAATCATTGCCGTGAGGTCCTCGGGAGAAGTATCGGGAGAGACTAATGTATCATCGAGATTGCAGATGACAAGATCTCGGTGTTTCTTTGAGGATGCAATGAGGTCCCAAATAGAGATGTTGGCTTGAGTTTTCTTGAGTTGGACAAGTAGAGGATCTTCAGGAGCGTTGTGAGCTTGCGGCCTTTGAGAAGAGGAGCTCGGTGCGGAAGTGGAAGGGTTGCTTGCTATGACTCGACCGGATCGAGTTAGCATGTTGACGTTCCCATCTTGCTTCTTTTTCCTATTCTCTAGTACTTCGTAAGTCACTACATAACAAGAATTGTCAAGTTTATTCATAACATTGGGGCCCCCATTCACAATTGGGATTGAATGGGTGGTCCCCTCGAGTTCTCCTTTCTCTATTACATTGACATGCTCGTCATTAGTCACTACAAGTTCTTTCTTATCTATGAGATCTTGAATGACACGAGGGAGAACGAAGCATTCCTCGGTGGTGTGGCCACTATATGGTGGTAGCCACAATATTTGTGGTGAGCATGATTGGGGTGGACCGTCTTGGGTTGGTACCCTTGCACGGGTGTGACTTGACCCTTTGCCTTGAGGACCTCGAACACTTCGGTTTGAGTCATGCCTTGGAGAGGCGTGTAGACACGGTCACTTCGGGACTTCTTCCCTTGAGGTGGAGGAACCTTTTTGTAATTCCCCTTATCAATAGCGACGGCGTTGACCGAGGCCTCTTTTGTGGAGTTGTAAGCGGCCTTGTAGCGGTAAGTAGGAGTGGTCTTCTTAATCTCCTTGAGCAAGTCATCCATGCGTACCCCCGCCTCATACATTTGGGAGAAGTCGGAGTAGCAAGCCCCACTTAGGTGAGTGCGGAGATCAATCTTGAGACACTTGAGAAATATGTCCATTTGCTCTTTTGTGTTCGGCCTCTCAACAATTTCAGAGAGTTTGTCATTCCATCTCCTTGTGAAGTCGATGAAGGACTCATTGTCTCGTTGAGTAGTGTTCTCTAGCTCTTTCCTTGTGGGCCGGTGAGTGGTGTTGCCTTGGTATTGGTTTCTTGAAGGCAAGCATGGCGGAGTCCCAATCAAGACGGACAGTGAGCGGGAGAGTAGCATACCAATCTTTTGCCGCCCCCTCGAGAGTGAGAGGGAAGCATTGAGCCATCACCTTGGTGGAGACCTTCTTTGGAACCATTGCCAAAATATAAGTCTCAATGTGAGCCATAGGACAAGAGTTGCCCTTGAATTTGCTTACGTCGGGCATCTTGAACTTATCGGGAAGAGCGGCATAGTACTCATGAGGAGGATGATTGATAAAGGCTTGTGTCGGAGCCTTTCCCCATGTTGAGCCCATTGAATTTTTGGTCGATGTAGGCCATGATAGAATCCACCATTTTGGGCTCATTGTTCACGGAACTTGGTTCCCCCATTTTCTTGGTGCGGGTGTTGACATAGGGACTCTGAACAAACCCTCGGTCCATTCGGATTCATCATCATTGTTCTTGTTCTTTCCTTTGGCAAGGTTGGTGAGCTTTTCTTTCATTAGCTCCATTTCGGCCTCGTGGGCCTCCCTTTGGTTGTCGAGGTGGGATTGCCAAATGTCGTCTTTGCTTTGTGCCTCCTTGTTAAGGGTGGAGACTTGCTCTTGGAGGAGTTGGACCATAGTTGAGAGCTGTTCGAAAGACATGGTGTTGCTGCTGCCGGTCATGGTTGATGTTGGAGCTGTTGGAGTGATCTCTTCACGGACTAACCGATTTGCTGAATCCCGGTAGACTTTGTAAGTACCAATTGAACCTATATTGCAGAAGAGAGAGGCCCTTGTCAGTCTTGAGTAACACTTGCGGTCCATGAAGAGGCTTAGAACACACAGTTGGGCACACGACTCGAACCACATAAGAAAAGACCTTTTTTTTTTTTTTTTTTTTTTTTATAAGTCGGAGGGAATGAATCCCTTTTGGGGTTTCTAAGAAAATAATGGAATCGTCACACTAGTATATAGACCATCTCGCGCGGTCCCATATACTCATCGGATTCCATCGCGCTTGTGAATCCTACATGTATCGGGATTAAACTAAATTAATGTAGTAAAGCATACATGCGGGGACGGATTTTTATTTTCGTCCAAAATAACCACTTTGGGGATGGATTTTTATTGCGTCTATTTCAACAAGTTGGCATGTATGATTTGAAGACATTAGTTTAGGGAAATCTCGGTACATGGAAACCGACTTGAGTCACGGAGTGTTAGACCCTAACTAGAATTGTGTGGTTTGTGCTCGGCTTGATATGAGGCTCAAAGGTCACCCCCGGCATGTAGTCTTGAACTACGCCACGGGCTGAGGTTTACCGCTTCGAAAGAGCCAAGGTCTGGTGGAGCTTGAAACTTTCTAGGACGGGCCTCGACGGGTTTGGGGTTGGACTTGTGCGACTCGATAGTGAGCAGTTCATAGGAATATGTGCATGTAGTGTGAGGTCTAACAAGTGACAATTTTTTATTTTTTTTTGAAAAGAAAGAAAAAAACACACAAAACACATAAGCACATAAAATTACAACTCCCGAATCACCCGTGTGACCGGTAAATAAAACACAAAATTAAAACAGTCCGAGGGTTCAATTCTGTTCTGATGCAGGCAACTGTGCCCACACCCCACTGTTCTGCTCAGTCACTGAAACCTGTTTCTGTTCTGGAAACCAACCCAGAAGCGTGCGCCTCTGAGTGCTGATGTGGGACGCGCGCGCATGGCGCAATGCTTATGGGAGGCGCGCGCTTCTGGGGCACACCTGTCAGAATGTCAGACTTTGGACTCAGGGGATTGCCCTGGTCCCATGTTCATATTGTAACCCCTGCAGAAGTGATTAGTGCAGAATAACAGAAGAAGAAGATGAAGAACATGAAGAAGTGGGCGATTCTGGTTCTTGATGCGGGATGCGCGCGCCTTAGGCTAAAAAGGCCAGACGCGCGCGCCTCCCCCATCAGGAAACAGAATGCCCAGAAAAGATGTAGATTTCGATCAGAATGCAAGTTTAACCCTCAAATAAGTCCCCAGCGGAGTCGCCACTGTAGATACCCCGGAGGAACCACGGCCTTGGGCTGGAGCGCGTGTGTTATCCTAGGATGTCTAACTTGTTTTTAGAGTCGCCACCTATGTTTTGAGGAACATAAGAAAAACCTATAGATTGTAGCCTAAGTTTGATTACGAAAACAGAGATTCTTTGTTTTGAGGTTCGGAGGTTAGATTACGAGATGAGAAGTACCGAAACACCCATCTCGCCCAACTAAAGTTGGTCTTGCTTGATCAAAATCTACATGAATGAAAATGTTCTTCTTCTTCTTCTTCTTTAAGTCATGAAAAGGGGGGATTAAAATAGGATTTGGAATGTAGGAGATGACTCCTTAACCAACCTCAATGAGATGAGGTGATCATTAGAGTCATGTCCCAAAATGATTTGGGTGATTGCACATTTGATTAAAGTAAAAAGAGAGAGGAGATGAAGTAGAAAAGGAAGGAAAAGATGGACTTTTACCTACAATTTGAAGACCTTCAAATATTTCTTGATGAAATCCTTGGAGAACCTTTAGAAAGTGATTTTGGTATAGTTTTTGTAAGTTCAATTTTCGGTCTCAGTCTTCGATCCTTGAAAATGGAGGTAAAGAGAGGTTTTTATAGGTGAAAGAGGGGTGTTTTTGGTGCCAAAACTCAGTCACCAAGAAATCCTTCCCGGGCAAAATCTTGTAAATTGAGCAAGGGAGGGAATCCTGGCCAGAAATCTGTAACTGACGCCCAGAGGCGCGCGCTTCCTGCTTTGGGGGCGGGAGGCACGCGCGCCTGGCTCCTCCTGTCGGAGGCGCGCGACTCAGAGAAGGCAATTTTGACAGAATGGACTAGAAAGTCAGCCCTGTCATTCAGTTTAGTCCCTGGACTTAACGAAGTCAGTCAGGAACTTAACAGAAGTGACAGAAACTAACGAGAAACACTTAAAATGGGGAGAAACACAAAATCAAATGTGCAATCGGGGTGAGCGGTCCAAGGCGGGTGTCTACAGAACCAGAAAAATATTCCGCGCAACTTTCACGTTGGGCCCCGCGGACAACCGGGACACCGGAGCGCACACGACGGAGCAGTTGCGGAGCGGAAAGCCGGAGCCGGATAAAATGTGCACAAGCTCAAGCCAGGACCAGCCCTAAAGTGGCATTACATGGTTGGCCAAGGTAGAAAAAAAAAATTGGCCACCAAGCTTGGTGCTCGGCCGAGCACCTTACTATGCTTGGCCGAGCACCCCTATTTTCCAGCTTTCTCAGCTTTTCTCCCATTTTCAAACTAGGCCATCACCATTTTCCACCCTCTCAAATCACCTCCCATCAACCCCATCACCTACAATTCAGCTCCCCTCCTCTACCCCTATAAGAGGGAGTATGTAAATACAACGTTATTCCCATCTTGTTCTTTTATGTTTTTCTTCATGTCTCTCATCTTATTCATGTATATATTCTGAGTTCCATGGGTCTAAATGATGTTGTTGGTCCCAAAGGGGCAACAAGGGTATGAAAAATGCTAGGGGGGGGGTGAATAGCGTTTTAAAATTCTTTTCAAACCCTTTTGCAAATCAATGGCTTATGCGCACAGTTCTCAAATAAGCTAAGTATAGCGCGCAGTGAGAGTGTGAAATGCACAGCGGAATTTTAAGCAGCACCTGCGCAGGAAAAAGTTGCGCAGAGATAAAAACGCACGCGCTAAGTTTTGGCTTAAAGAGTTGGATAAAAAGTTCTAAGGCAATAAGCAATAACAATCACAGCAGCAAAGTATAGCTATTTGGAGAGGTTCGATCAATGAGAGATCTACGTCCTCTACCAAGATGGTTAGTCTTGGATTTTCTAATGGAGATCTTATTATATGAGAGAGTTACAAGATACAACAATGAAACACAAACTATCTCAAAGATATATAATCTATGAAGAGCAAATCCTAGACTAAACCGGTGTATCTCAAAAAGAAAGATCTAAATGATCGAAGCTTCAAGAGGTGTGTGTGTGTGTTCAGAAATTCTGGGCTCTATGAATCTATGAGATGAAGAGCACGAAGAAATCTGGTGATTTAAGGCTTAGGATCTGGGCAGGAGTTTGAAGGTATGAAGGTTTGAAGGTTGATCTTGAATCTGTGAATAGTAAGCAGCAATCTTCAGAACTTTAAGGATATTAGAAAGCACAAACTCTAGCAACTTGGAAATGAAGATGAGCTGGCTATTTATAGAGGAGAGCATAAAACTAGCCGTTGGAGCTCTGAGCAAGGACGATGAGCTGGCACAATATGATTGGTGCGCAGGTGTCGTTTATAGCCGTTGGGGCTCTGATCAAAGATGATGACCTGGCACAATATGATTGGTGCGCAGGTATATAGAGCCGTTGGAGACTGAGCATGAAGACCAAATTCAAAAGCTTCTTCTAGAAGGATGACAGCTGTCTTTATTTGAAATACTTCTCTTGAGCGCGTCTCCACCGTTGGATCTGCTGAGTGTGCTTGCTTTGTCGTTTCTGCACACCTTAGCACTTTTAAAAGCGTACATCTTCAAAGCGTTTTCCAAGTTAGGTGATCTGAATGAATTGAACTGAGGAAGAGTGCTGCGCAGGATATACCTGCGCAGTGTTGTCCTGCGCAGAGTAGTCCTGCGCAGTGACCACTGACACTTGGATCTTTATTCCTTTTCGCTCCAAGTCCTATGATCTAAGCCTATACTATAAAATGGACTAAGCTAAAAATTGAAGTTATAAAACTTCTTACATAGGGTCCTAAAGTCTATAAAATATTAATAGGTGATGGTATCAATCAATTCTAACAAATAGGAGGGTTAAGAAGTAAGCATACCCAACAATCTCCCCCTAAATGATTGATGCCATACCTACTATAACAAAGGCAATTCATTGTACTTGATAATAACATGTCCATAAAGATGTGATTGGCAAATCATGCCTCAAGTCAATGCACACACTAGCCATGTCATAGATTTCTAGTCTATCCAAAAGATTAGCTTATGAAAAAGGGAAAGACAGAAATGTCATTCAGCGCATACAAATAATATGAGTTTTAGTTTTAAGTATGCGTTTAAACTGAATGTTTAAACATTATGCGTTGAGAATATGAGCAGTTAAGATTATGCGCATGGGTTGAAATAATGCAATCATTGTTCCACAAACAGAGAGTTTGAATTGAACAAGGTTTTGGAAACACATGATGCGATTTTTTTTCATTAAAACTTGAAGTGTAAAGAGTTGCAGATTACAAGTTTGAATAAGAAAAAACAAAATGCGCACAAAAAGAAATACTTTGCGCAAAAAGAAAAATTACACAGAGCCTAGTCTATGTTGATCCGGTGCAAGGCTTCGTGCAGCTCATTCTGCAGACTGTTGAACTTATTCATAAGTTCAATCTTCAGTTCTTGAAATCTTTCTCTGAATGCCACAGCCTCACCGATATAGGTAGCCATTCCTCTGCGCATATCTCTGTTGTCTTCTCGCAGCTCTAGGAAGTTGGCTCTGTACTGCACTTGATGTCCCGTTATCTGGTTGAAATATGACTGCTCAGCAGCTTCAATAGTGTTGATGACGGTGGCCTGCGTTGCTTCAAGTCTTTGGTCAGTGTGGAGGCGCTGAGTGTTCACGCTGGTTTGGATATCGAACATGGCTTTATCCATCCTAGCGTTGAACCCATCAGCGAAATCAGTCATCGCTTGAGTTATGCACTCCCTGACACTTTCCATATTAAGCGTATTGGCATGCGCGGACCACCTTGTTCCAATCTCTCCAACATCATTGCTTCCATCCCTGCAAACCCTTCATGCAACCCATCGGCCAAGCTCTTGCGCAGGCGCTTAAGCAGTCCTATAAAACCCATCATTGATAGCGGTATAGGTGCAGACGTTTTCAAGCATCCCAGCTATTGACTTCAATGAGTCCATGACCATTTGGTCTAAAGCATCAGGAACGCGCTGCGTAGAGGGGCCTGCGGAAGGTACTTGCCTTTGATACATTCTCCCCTTAATGGCAGCAATCTCTAAACGCTGCGCATCAAGTTGCTCTTGGATAGCTGTCTGCGCAGTAATGAGCTGAGTCATTTGGGACTGCGCAGCAACCTGGTTGACTTGAATGGTATTGAGAGCCTGGAGAATTTGGCGAAGATCAGCAGAGGAAGATAGAGAGGAAGTAGATACTGTAGGAACGGAAGGAATATCTTGAGCTGGAGGAGGAGAAACTTTGGGAGGAGAGTGCGTTGGAGAAGGTTGTTTGGAGAAAAAAGAAAGATGAATAGGATCAGCAGTAGGAGACCTATGCGTAGATGAGTGCGTGCTGCTGCTGCTATCTGTATCGTTGTGCGCACATCCCCTTCCTTTTCACCTTCAGGAGGATTAACAGTAGTTTACTGCGCAGCATCATCGCCCTGCACAGACTTGGTAACTTCATCCGCATCCTCATCTTCTAAGTCCAAATCATCATGAAGAACAGAGGTGCCAGGTTGAGTATTTCCAACCGGAATATTGAGGCGTTGAAAGGCACTTGATGATGGTTCAGGACAAGGAGGAGCCGCAGCTTTGGTTGTCCATTCGCAGTGCTGCGCACAACTTGTTTCTTGCGCGGAGTTCGAGGAGGATCATCCTTAGCAGGTGCAGCAGGAGCGGCCTTGGCAGGCGTACTGGAGACGGGGAAAAGATTCATCCATCCAACATCACTATCTCCTGTACCCTGAGCAGGAGGTGCATCAGCAGCCTTTGGATCTTGCTCCCCTGCGCGGTATCATCCGCAGCATCAGCAGCAGTCTCATCCATTCGAGACTCGCTGTCTTCTTCAACCATAGCCGCCGTAGGAGGAGGGAAGTCTGGTAAATGCAGACTTTTTCTTGGTTTTAGCAGGAGAGGGAGCAGGCGCAGGAGGATCTTTGCGCTTCTTTGAAGGCTGGGAGCAGGGGGCGGTAAATCATATCCAATTTTAATGCCAGCAGATGATCTGACATTGGGATTTCCTTCACCTTTTCTGGCGCAGGATCTGCAATACCTTTGCCTTTGCGCTTTGCCTGCGCAGCAGTAGTTTCAGGTTCAGTGGCGCAGTGGCCTTCGAAGGCTGCGCGGCAGTGTTCTTTGCCTTAGGTTGAGGGGCTTCAAACATCATCATCACTATCACACCCAATCTTCCTTGTCTGGGCTGGTGTCCTTGTTTCAGATCTTGCGATAATCACTGCGACCAATTTCATTGCGCAGAGAGTAGAGATGAGAGATGGAATAGGTCTTGGTGCACAGAACTTTGAGATCAGGACGCTTCTGCACGAAGGTGCGCAGCTCAGAGACGTTCATCAGAAACTTGGATAGTAGCCATTTAAAAAATTTGCAGAAAACATATGAATAA